>JAJPUD010007621.1:21961-32069 GCA_023553655.1 Myrmecobius fasciatus | reverse complement strand
AAGTCAGAGGGAGGAGAGAGAGAGACAGAGAGATGGAGAGAAACAAAAAGACAAAGAGGAGAAACAGACAGAGAGACAGAGAGAGAGAAAAACAGAGAGAGAGACAGAGAGAGGGAGAAAAAGAGAAACAGAGATGGAGAGAGACAAAGAGACAGAAAGAGGAGAGACAGAGAGAGAGAATGTTTCTAAGTTAAACAATAGCCCTTTCTTATAAGTCAGTGTAAACAATGGAAAGGGCATTGAGTTTAAAAGACCTGGCAGTGAGGCAGTTAGGTGGTGCACCACCTGAAGTCAGGAGGCCCTGAATTCAAATCTGATTTCAGACACTTAATACTTCCTAGCTGTATGACCCTGGACAAGTAACTTAACCCCAATTGCCTCAGAAAAAAGCAAAAAACAAAACAAAAAACTAAAAGACCTGGCCATTTACTATCTGGGTAATCTTGGGCAATCATTTGAATTTGGGGCTTCTGCTCATGGGTTTTTTAAATATCTTATTTTCTATGAGGGGGAAAAATCCTCCAGGATTAGGACCTATATGGTTTAAATTATTTCTGGAAAAGTATCATCAGTCCCCAGCTTTGGTTGCCTAATAAGATACCTCATTTGGCATTGATATCAATGGCAATCCTACAGCCTGAGGAGATCAAAGAGAAGGATTCCTGTATATAAATGTTTATAGCAGTTCTTCTGTGGTGGCAAAGAACTGGAAAATAAGAGGGTGGCCATCAGTTGGAGAGTGGCTGAATAAATCATAGCATATATATGTGATAAAATACTACTTTGTTGTTAAAAATAATAAAAGAGACAGTTTCAGGGAAACTGGGGAAGATTAGTATGAACTGATGCTCAGTAAAGCAAGTAGAACCAAGAGGACAATTTGTACAATAACAACATCAAAAATAAACAAATTTGGAAGACTTAGTAACTCTGATCCACACAATAACTAATCAAATCAAATCTTTGTTTATCTTTGCCCAAGGTATGGGGAGGTGGAGGAGCAAAGAGGAGAGGTAGAAGGGAAAGAAAACAAAATTTTGTTCACTGTAAAAATTAATTTAAAAAAATTTAAAACTTTTATTGAACTTCCTCTTAATTTCAAATGAAGGTTTTGAGGGTTTTTTATTTTGGGGGATTTTTTAAAGTAGGATCGTATTGACATACAACATTTATTAGACTTATAGGTCAAAATATTTTAAAGTTCCTTTTTATTTCCCAAGTCTTCTTCCTTATCCCTTTGCCTCCAAATTCCTGCTAATGCCTGTTCCCTGCACATAGAACAACATCCCTTTCACTTCTTTTAAGAGACCCTTAACCACACCCATTTTCCAATACCCCAACTCACTTTCTAATCTACCTTTTCTCTTCAATGTACTTTTGTAATTGAAGTGATTAAATTGATGTTTGCTTTTTCTTTTTCTATTAAAATACTTGTTGACTGATTGACCCAAATCCCTCTTCCAGAAAACTATAAAAGCAGGGTGCCTGTCTATTCCTAGTTACTGAATGACAAAATGATAGTTTTCTGGAAGGGATTCTATAGCCTGCCCACATACATGATTTCTTTCTTAAAAGGCTTGGATAACAGAGGGATCAATCAGCGGGGCTCAAGGAACAGTTTATTTTGCTAATGAGTGATAACCTTGAAGAAGAGAATCACCAGCCCTTTTGTTGGGATGCCTTTGTCCTTCTTACCTGGAAGGGTAACAATAGAAATTATGAAGTTAGTAAATATTGTGGGTCAAAAGACTGAAGGACGATTCTATGAACATAAGACATTATTACTGGCAAAAGGAAAGTTGAGAAGCTCAAATTTGTTTCTTCAGTCCTTCCAGAAATAACACTTTCTAACCTGCAATGCAGAACCAGAATTAATGGGGCCAGCAAAGCTCATGGAGGAAGGCTGCAAAGCAGAACCTCATTCTGCTCAAAGTCCAGCTAGGCTCATTTTCCCTCGGGGCTCAAAGCCAGAGATGTACTTCCCTTCACCTCAACCCCAGCTCACCTCAGGACCACTTTCTGGAACTGTTTAACTGCTTTGTGGGTGGCAGCCCTTCAGCTGACTAGAAGATGGGGTGAAGAAGGGGGGCTGAGAAGAGGGTTGTAGGAAGGTCTCATCTCCCAACAGGAAACTCCTCCTGATAGAGATTGACCAAAGTGTGTGGAAACTTTCTAACACTTCAAAGACTAGCCACATTCTACATAAACTCCAATCTTGCTCTTTTCTCATTGAAACTCTCTTCCCCTCAAAGACTCTCTAGACTAATGATCTCCATTACATCTTTACCATCTGTTCTGCTCTCTCCAGAATTCTCTTCCAGGCCAGAGTAGGACTTCATACAGGATCTGGAAAGATCCCAAGGCCCAGAGCCTGGAAAAGCTTCTAGGGGCTTTCTAAAGCCCCCATTTGAACTGATTTGTGTCTTATTTCTATCCCATGCTCTCTCTGTCTCCTTTTCTATTTTTATTGCCATCTCTGTCTCTCTTTTTGTCTCTCTATCTCTATCTTCCTTTCTCTCAAAAGCAACACATCTCTTTAAAAGAATCACAATCACAATCTTCAGGCCAATTCCAATAGACTTGGGGAAATGAGGGAGAGAGCTATCTAATCCAGAGGGAGGATTATGGGGAATGAATGTGGATCACAACATAACATTTTTACCTTTTTGTTGTTGTTGCTTGCTTGCTTGTTTTATTTCTCTCATATTTTCCCTTTTTTGACCAAATTTTTCTTGCACAGCATGATAAATGTGGAAATATGTGTAGAAGAATTGCATATGTTTAACTTATATTGAATTATTTGCTGTCCAGGAGAGGGGGGAGAACAGGAGGAAGGGAAAAATATGAAACACAAAGTTTTGCAGGGGTGAATGTTGAAAATTATCTTTGCATGTGTTTTGAAAATAAAAATAAAAAATAAAAAGCTATTATAAGAAAAAATAAAAACCATCACAATCTAATGGATGAACCAGGAGGTAGATAAGTGGGGCAACACTGGACTTGGAATCAGGTAGACCGACACTTAGTTGCTTGGTGATTCTGGGCAAGCACATAACTTTTATTTGACTCAATTTCCTCACCTGTAAAATGGGAAGGTGCACCTTCCTCACAGATTTGTTGTAAGGATCAAATGACATAATAATTGTAAACTGCTTAGTGCAGTGTCTGGCACATAGTAGGCACTATATGAATGTTTTTTCCCTTTTCTTCCCTACCTTCTCCTCAATTAACTGATTGATTGAGATACACTTGTAGTGGTTGTTTGTCCCTCACTCTCCAAGAGGATCCTGATATCAGGGAAGGGATACCATGACATGCCAGTTAATTGAATTTAAGTGAGGGAGGGATGTGCAAGGTCACCTGTCTCATTTTCCCTCCAGAGCCATCTCGGTCCAATGGCAAGATATAGATCAGGAGGACTGGAGATGACTCTGGATGAAATGGGAGAACTTTCTTTTTAAGCTTCAACAGGTCTCCGTTTGACTGAGACTAAATCCATTCAGTGATTAAGGCTAGGTAGCAATTGAAGTAAAGAATCTCCTTTTTTATCTAGTCAAAATGTGTGTGTGTGTGTGTGTGTGTGTGTGTGTGTGTGTGTGTGTATTTGAAAGGAGGGGAAAGATGAAGAATGTTACTTATCTCCTCACAAGAGAGAGGCTGTACTAATATATATTGAAATACACTGGGATATCCCAAAGAGATCTTAAAGGGGGGGAAAGGGCACCACATGTGCAAGAATGTTTGTGGCAGCTCTTTTTGTGGTGGCTAGAAACTGGAAATTGAGTAGATGCCCATCAATTGGAGAGTGGCTGAATAAATTATGGTATATGAATGTTATGGAATATTATTATTCTGTGAGAAACGACCAGCAGGATGATTTCAGAGAGGCCTGGAGAGACTTGCATGAACTGATGCTGAGTGAAACGAGCAGAAACCAAGAGATCATTATACATGGCAACAAGACTATATGATGAACAATTCTGATGGACACGGCTCTCTTCAAAAATGAGATGTTTCAAACCAGCTCCAATTGTTCAGTGATGAAGAAAGCCATCTATACCCAGAGAGAGGGATCTGAATGTGAACCGCAACATAACATTTTCACGCTCTCTATCGATGTTTGCTTTCATTGTGTTTCCTTTCTCTGATTTTTTTTCTTGTAAATACGATTTTTCTTACACAACAAAATAAGTGTGGAAATATGTATAGGTATATTCGATTTGTCAAGTATTTTAACATAATTAACATGTAGTGGATTTCCTGCCATCTAGGGGAGCGGTGGGGAGTAGAGGGGAAAAATTTGTAACAGAAAGCTTTCTAAGGGTCAAAGTTGAAGAATTACCCATACATATGTTTTGCAAATAAAAAGTTTTAATAAAGAAAGAAAAAAAATGTAAGCTCTCTGAGGGTAAGAGCTGTTTTATTTTTGTCATTATTCCAGTTCCTGGAACATAGCAAGTGTATAATAAATGTTGCCTCATTGAGTAAAAAAAAAAAAAAAAAGAAAGAAAGAAAGAAATATACTGGGAGAGCTTGCCTGAGTCATGGACCAATGGAAAAAGCAGTATCTTCTGCCAGCAAAGGACCTCAGTTCAATTTTGAGCTGAAGAAATACAAGTCTGATGTTTATTACATGTATGATTTTGGCCAAGCCATTTGCTCACCCTGGATGTCATTCTCCTCACCCATAAAATAAGGGGGTGTCTGGAGGTCCCTTCCAGGCATAAATATAATTATTCAGGCCCAATAACTCTGATTTCCAAGGGATTCTAGGTGGGCAGAGTATTTCTTCAATCTCTCCAAGACAATTAGCATCATAAACATTTCCCGTCTCCCAATAATAAAATTTCTCAGAAATCAAAATTGAGTTAAAAAAGAAAAAAAGAAAAGGTTGGGATTCCCCTGGTTAAGGCACAGAAAGGGAACTGGGAAACTATAGATTCACATTTTAATGTTGCTTTTACCAGTGACTTAAACTGATAACCCTGAACAAGTCACATTTTTCTGCCTTGTTTTTTTCTGATGTATTCTGATGCAAGAAAGACCCTCCTTAATAGAAGAATTTTTTTAATTGTTTTTGTTATCATTTTCTCCTTTACACCTGACTTAAGAGACCAAAGAGAATGTGCCTCTGATACTAACTTCCTATCAAATGTACTTAGTGCCTGAATAAGCCTCTGATTGTATTCTCATGTCATCTTCTAAGAATTTTAGCATCTGGTGGTTTGGAGTTATTCTGATTTCTTTTTAAAGGAACCCAATCCTATTCCTCACTCTGTCTGCTGAGAGATATTTCTAGATGTCTCACTGTACCCTAGAAAAGAGCTAGGTCTGAGAACTTGTGTAACTGCTCTCCTCCCGCCCCACCCACCCCCACTTTAGGGCCTAAATTTCATTATATCCCTTCATATGTGAGTAAGAATCCCAGAAAATGATTTTTTTCCCAAGGACATCCATATGTAACCTCTCACACCCCACTAACCTCCTTAAATCCAGACAGAATCAAAATCAAAAGGTTATCCATGTGCTTATTAAACTAGTATTTGAAAACAAAAGCCTGTTCATTTGTAATAAGATATAAATTTACATTGGCTTTCTTAAGCTGTCCAGCCCTCATCTCACCCCCTTTATTTTCCAATAAAAGAAATATCTCTCCTTCAAAAAAGTTCCAAAAAATGATAATATTAATTTTGAGATTTCATACCTCCATTTATCCATTGCTCCAAATGGAAATGAGAATAGCCTATGGACACAACCTTTTGGATCTGGTTGCAACAGTCTGAATCAATACTAAAAGGCAATCAAAATTCAAAATTATTATTTTTCTTCTAGGAGGAAAAACTGGCATGTTCTCTTTAACAAAAGTAGACACACTAAACCAGGCAGATACATAAATAACACAATAGAACTTACACTGTGAATTTGTGAGCAGGGGCTAAAAGAAAAAAACAAAAATCTGTTTTTAGCTACTTCACTATTTAATGTAATGCCTGAGGGGGAAAGCTGTGGAGGGTGAGCCAAAGCAATCAAGGTACATTTCTGCCATCTAGTGGCTAAGTTATAAAGAACATATTAGACAGAGGGAAAAGGAGACTTGGAAAAAACAAAAGAAACCCCTTTGTGGACAGCAAATTGAGACACCCCAAAAAAGCTTGTTCTGTCCCCTTTTCCTCTTACCTTTCACACAGAGTGAGGAAACACTGGGATTAAAAATAGTCAACAATTTAATTGTCATAACTATCACTATTTCAGACTTAATAAAGCTCCATATGCCCTTTAAATTTCATTATCCCCTCTAATTTCAAAGGTGAGATGTTCAGATTTCTGATAAGAGTGGCCAGGGCATTTTTACCGTGAAAAATGAGAGCGATGACTTCAACATTTCTTTCCTACTCCAAATGTAAGAAAGTGGATCCAATTAAAAGAATATAGAAATAGAACAAGTAATACAAAATAACTTATGTGTCCTAAAATATTTATAGCAGCTCTCTCTGTGGAAGCAAAAAACTAGAAATTGTAGGGAATTCTATCAGTTGGGGAATGGCTTAACAAGTTGTGGCTTATGTCTATGTTGGAATACTATTGTGCTATAAGAAATGATTAGTCTGTTTATCTTTTAAAAAAACATGGATGAACTAGCATAAAATAATGAAGTAAAATAAGCAAAACCAAGAAAACATTGTATACAGTAACAACAATATTGGTTTGGGTTTTTTAGACTATATATTTACATTAATTTTTAATATATTTCCATATAAGTCATGTTGGAAAGAAAAACCAGAACTAAAGAAAAAAAACTAACAAAAGGGAAAAAAAGATGAAAACAATATGCTTCTATCCACATTTAGTCTCCCTCCATAGTTCTCTCTCTGGATGTGGATGGCATTTTTCATCCAAAGTTTACTGAAATTGTCTTGGATAATTGAATTACTGGGAAGACTTAAGTCTATTATAATTGATCATCACATAATCTTACTACTGCTGTGTACAGTGCTCTTCTGGTTCTGCTCACTTTACTCAGCATATAAACCTTTCCAGGCCTTTCTGAAATTAGCCTATTCATCATTTCTTATGGAAAAATAGTTCCCATTATATTTACATACTATAACCTATTCAACCATTCCAAATTGATGGGAATCCACTCATTTCCCAATTCTAGCAATATCGTTTTAAGAACAACTTTGAATGACTAAGACATTTTGACTAATACAAGTACCCAAATTAACCATAAAGGATTATAAAGGAAGATGTTATCTGCATCCAAAAAAAAGACTGATAAATAGAAATATGTTTACAATGGTGTTACATATATACATATATAAATATAGTGAATTTATAATTTTATTTATATATTTTATATATAAATATATGTTTATATATAGGACAAAAGTACATATATGTGTGTGTGCCTCTATATACATATATATTTATATAAGTATAGAACACACACACATATATGTGTCTAATAAGAGCCATCTCTAGGGTGGGGAGTAAGAAGGGAAGGAAAAAAGGGAAAAAAGAAAATTATATGATATATTTATTATACATTCAAAAGAAATAGCAAATTGTACATAATGGTTATGGAAATGCTTGTTTGATTCATAAATTTTTTTAAAAAATTTAAGACTATGGAATTCTATGGCATATGATCTCTCTCCAACTAGATTTCAATCCTCACGGAGCAATTTTAAGACAATAGGGTCATGAGCAAATAATAAACAAGTGGAATTCTCTTGATATTAAGAAAATACCAATGCTATTTGCTTAGTTCAATTCAACCATTATTAAATGACTGAAATATAGACAAAAATGAAACCATTCCTGACACAAGGAGATTATATTCTGTTGAAGAGAATATAATATGTACAAGAAAAGTAAATCCTAGAGATATTTTCAAAAGTAGAGAATGCTAATAATTAGGGATATCAGAAGAGAATTCTTATAGGAGATGATACATGAACTATACCTTGAAGAAAACAATGGATTCTAAGATATGGGGTGAAGAGGGAGTAAATTCCAGATATGGAAGATAAAAAGTATGGAGGTAGAAAATGAACTTCATGTATAGGGAATAACTAATAATTGGAATGGAATGGAATAATATTTGAAATTTGAGACTAAATATGAAATGAGACTAAGAAGGTAGATGGGAGCCATATTGTGGAAGATTCAAATACTGAGTTGATGATTTTGCAAAATAGCAGCAAGTAGCCCCTGAAGTTAGGTAGAGCAACGGATAGAATATCGGGCAAGATCAGAGTTCAACTCCAGCCTCAGATATTTACTACCTGTGTGATCCAAGGGCACTTAATCCTGTTTGCTTCAGTTTCCTTATCTGTAAAATGAACTGGAGAAGGAAATGGCACATGCAGTATCTGCCAAGAAAACCCAGGGAGTCAAAGAGAGTTAGTCACAACTGAAAAACAACAGCCCCAGAAGATTTTTGCATAGGAAAATAATATGGTCAGATCTGTGTTTTAGAATTAATTCAGTAACTGTGTGAAGGATGGATTAAGGAGGAGGCATACCAGAAGCAAACAGAACAATTAGGTAGCTATGGTAATAATCTAGGGAGTTAGATGATAGTTCTTTATCTATAATAGATATTTAATAAGTGTTTGATTTAAGAATGAAGAAAATAAAAATCAAAAAATTAAAGGAGGAAGAGGAGAGATGTCTTCCTTCTCTGCAAATCTATCCACAGTATAGATAGATTAGATAGAGATATAGGCACAGATAGGTATGTATAGACATATTACATATATATGTATGTGTGTTTCTGTGTGCATACATGTATATAGATGCTACTTTCCTTATTATTCTTTTCTTCCCATTCCTAATAGCTAAAAGCAGGAGTGAGTTTGGGATTGGACTTTTGTTACATGCACCCAGAACTGCAGACTACCTCCACAGTCTTGACTGATCTTGGCTGGTTTTCATATAAGCAGGATCATCCCCACCCTTACCTGGAGCACTTTATCTATATATTGGACCCAGAACCTCCTAATCCTTATAGCATTTTTTAAAAAGAGGTTTCAAGTTTCATTAATTTTACTCTATAGATCCAAAAAAGGGTACCACATTGCAATCATTTTGTATTTATTTCATACATAATTATAAAAGTACATGTCATCTCCCATGATAGAATATATCTTTTCTGACAATAGGGATTATTTCATTTTTTATCTATATATCACCAGCACCTACCATGATGCCTGGCACATAGTAGATATTTAATAAATACCCATTGATTGACAGTATAAATAACTAAAATAACATTCTAGTTAAAATTTTACTTTAGATCCTAAAACACTGAAGCCCAAGAAACAGAAGATATTGAAACAAAGCAGGTCGCTTTTCCTCTACCACCACCTCCAACTCATTCCCTAATGAAGCAAACATGTGTCCCTCCATCCTATTTCAAGAAAGCAGTCCATACCTCACTCTTAAAACTAGTCAAGTTCTAGATTTCTCTGAATCCCTGCATCTCTCAACACACGCATTCTTCAAGGATGAAATCAAGGTCAAGAGTCTGAGGGTAGGACCATCATGCAAAGGGATAAATGTTTGGATACCCACATAGTTCTCTTTACAATCCACACATCCAATTTCAGAAGCAGCCATGGATTCAGCTCCATTGCTCTCATGAGCATTTATTTGCTCTTTTGTGACTTCAATGTTAAAACTAATGCTCTTAGACACAAATCAGAAGAGTACAGAAGAAAAAGGATCACTATTTAGAGATAGACATCATCTAATCCAAGTATTCATTGTACAGATAAGGAACCTGAAGCAAAGAAAGGTAGGTATAAAGTCACTAAGACAAAACTGAAAAGCTCAGTTATCTGGACTCCTCATTCTGCACTCATTTTACTAGAAACCCATGCTCATCCACACCATAATACTGTAAATCCACTATAATAAACACAAAATGTTCCTTGACTAGGGGTGAAAAAGGGCTTTCCTTTACTGTGTTCAAGATTATGAAAAGTTATGTTTGACGCACATAACCAGCACTCTCTCCTCCTCCATGGTTGACAAACAACGTGATACACAATTTAAGAAGTATTTTAACGTGACTCATAAAAAAACAAACTATGTCCTGTTT
>JAJPUD010007621.1:6477-21951 GCA_023553655.1 Myrmecobius fasciatus | reverse complement strand
TAGAAAAAATGTATAAGTCACTTTTAGGCTTCTCGCTTTACATGAGACAATGTGGAGTAGTATTTAGAATGCTGAACTTGGAAGGACGAAGATCTGAGTTCAAAGCCTGCCTCTGACATTTCCCAAATATGAAGATGTATCACTACTTTCCACATCTGTAAAATGGGTTAATTAATACCCATTTTGTTTATTTCATGAACTTGTAATATCTCATTCTGTAGATGAACATGTGTCAGACCCTTAAAAAATCATTTTTTTTGAAAGAACCAAAATTGAGTATGGTTTCACCTCTTTACCCAATGGATTGCTTCCCTCCTTTCTCCTACTACTCCACATTGGGCTGATATTTTTGCTACTCTTGTTCATGCGTTATCATTATCTGTTCTATGTGATTCAAGATTCTCCTTCCACAAATTTGAATGAAGCTCATAAAGATACAAATAAAATATAAAAATCAGCAAAATCACATGATAAAATCTAATAGAAGCATATAAATGTAAACACTGAAGTTACTATGATAGTCATAACTGAGCCACTCCTCTTTAACATTGACTAGGGTTTGGTTCAATGCCACAGACACACTGCACATCATATTCCCAAAACCAGGATTTTTGCTCTCTTCTCCCCAAGTTCCATGTCATGGCTCACTGGTTCCCTCCCCTGGTTTCCCCTTTCCCATCTCTCTTCTTAACAAGTGTGCTGAGGACTTTTGGTTTTCCCTTCTGACTCTAGAATTTTTGTTTTATTTTTGCTTTTGAAGGCTTATTACTAAGCCAAAGGAAAAAAAAATATGGAGTTAAAACAACAAAGTAAATTACTTCACTCTTCACACTCTTCCCCCTCCTTTCAAGGACACTTCTCCTGGCCTTCAATCTTGTTTACTGCTGTCCATCCTTCATTTTTGAAGAGTACCAGTAACATCCTGATGTTGGGATGAAGAGTGAATGATGGTAATGTCTTATCAGGCACATAAACTGGATCTAAATGAGGCAGAGCTGCACAAAGTTGTCAGCCTCACTCTCTCTTCCAAAGTCATCTAAGTCCAGTGGTGGGACAAAAGTCTAGATGATTAGTGATGGCCCAGGATGCAGTGGATGACTTTGGCATCCTCAGTGTCTAAGTCCTAAGGGCTTCAGTGCCTGTTTCAGTTGCCTTCCCAGCCTGTTGGAGCACTTTGCTCTCATCTGACCATGTATACTTGAGGTGGACATCTCCCTAGCTTGCCAACAGGTTTGAGGCTGGTTAGTTCCTCTCAGCCTGGTTTAGCCCATCTGCTGAGACAATTTAACCGAGTGAGGTCACTGCAGATGCTCAGTTTCTTAGAGCCATAGATAAAGTTAGGTGATGGGTGGATGCCAAAGGTAGATGAGCAGCCCTGAAAAGCAAGCCCTCACACCAGAGGTGCTAGTCTTCCATGAACATACAATATACCCTAACTTGCTTACTAAAAATTATGGGAGTCCTTACTTAGCCCCTGGTTCCTTGGACAAGAAAGCTCCTCCCTAATTTTTGTGTTCCCTATCTGGTCTGCAATACTTCCTCTGCAAGACATCAAATTTTTTTTTATCAACTCATCTCTTTCACCTTCCTAGGGATGTAAACAGCTCTGAAGTTTTTACTTTCTTTTTATCTTCCTTGAGATCACCATGATCTCCTTCCTGATTGTTTTCCAGGTAAGGATGCCCCAAAACTCACTCTTTGCTTTCCCTTATTCAAGCCAGCATGTCCTGGTGGACCCCTTGGTCTTCTAAACCCTTTGGTAGACAGTGGATAACATTTTTTGGCCCAGATCCCTGTTCTGTCTACTTCTCTATGTTCAGATGCTAAGTGACTCTTCTGCTCTTTCCAAAGAAGTATTTGTTTTTCTAAAAATTCAGATTCAACAATAGAAAAAAAATCTTGAATTACAAATAATAATATACCATTCAATCAATAAGGTCAAAGAGAGGTGACATACAAGAATGGGTAGGAAAAAAAACTATCTTGAAAGTTGGAGACCATTTATTGGAATCCTGATTACATCCACATCAGATGTGGATCTCCATGACCTCAAGTTCTGAAATCTATATCCCAAGTCCTTGGGAATTTAATCAATTTGATTTTGGAACTCCTGTTAAAAAGCCTTGCAGTTTTAATTGGGCATTCAACACGAACTATCCCACTAGCCTATTAATGTTTAGATGAACTCAGTTCCCAGACCACATTTCACTTCACCTAGATATGTCCCATCACCCAGTTCATATTGTCATCTCCCTGTTTCTGGTGCTTCTCTTCCTCCCCCCTTTTTCTGCCTCTTTCTCTGAAAACAGCACTATTAAATCAATAGTGCTATTGTTTCTGGAAATGGTATAACAATTTAGTGCTCTATAAATTAATTTACTAGGTTAATCCAAATCCAATTTGATCCAAATCCAAGTCCAATACTTTATTCCCTGACTGTTTCCCCATTTGTATTTCCTATAATACAATGGACATTTATTAAGTATCTACTATGGGCCAGACACTGTGCTAAGTGTTGGGGACGCAAAGTTTTGTTTTTTTGTTGGTTTTTTTTTTTGCTTTTTGCTGAGGCAATTGAGGTTAAGTGACTTGCCCAGGGTCACACAGCTAGGGAATGTTAAGTGTCTGAGACCAGATTTGAACCCAGGTCCTCCTGACTTCAGAGCTGGTGCTCTATCCACTGCACCACCTAGCTGCCCCAGGGATGCAAAGGACAGCTTCTGCCCTCAAGGAACTTTTAATTTAGTAAGGAAGATCATACACAAAAGAAGGAGAGGAAAAGGGAACCAGAGATGATGGTGGTGGTGATGGTAGTGGTAGTGGTGGTGATGGAGTTAAAATCATAGCATCTAAAGGTAAATGAAGAGATGGTTGGGATTTTGAATCCTTTATAAAGGAAGGCTATGGGATGGGTTTTTTCTTTTCCCTTCAAATCTCCAATTAGAGTAACAGAAACAATTAAGAGTACTGATGAGGTATGAGTACCCAACTGAGGTGACCTCCATGATATTGGGTTTGCTAGTAAAGAGTTTATCTTGGGAGATGAAGAGAAATGAATATTGTGGTTCTAAAATTGAAACAAAATAGAGCAGCTGGTGGAAAAAAGAATTTGAATGAATTTTAGTTCTATTTTCAGTTATGTCCAACTCTGTGACCCCTTTTGGAATTTTTTTGACTAAGATCCAAAAATGGTTTATCATTTCCTTCTCCAACTCATTTTACAGATGAGGAAACTGAGGCAAACACAGTTAAGTGACTTGACCAGGCTTACACAGCTAGTAAGTGTCTGAGGCATTACTTGAATCTGGAAATATGGGTCTTTCTTTCCATTGCATCACCTAACTGCCCTAAATGAATGAATAAAAAGCCATTTATTATACTCTTACCTCATGCCAAAAACTATACTAAGAACTGAGACTTCAAGTAAGCAATCCTAGAGTTCACTGAGGTTACATTACATTAGAAGACAAATCATACAAAAGAGTGTTAGGTGGAAAATTATTTTAGTCTGGAAAGTCACATGAATGGCAAAGGGACCCATAGGAGTGTGTCCATTGACACACTCTTTCCATAACTCTTTCAAGAGGAAGGGATAAAAAAAAGGGTTTTACAAGGAGGACAGGAATGAGATAGAGAAAAATATCATGGAAATGATCAGAACAGACAGCTAGATAAAATGAGAAATATGATTTAAGGTCTGGAGCAGACTAGGTATCACAGGCAAGACATGTTTGTAATGGCTTACTTGTTGATCAGATCAATGTCTTTTGTCTTCTCTTATTCAGGTAAGTTCCTTGAGGACAAGAACTGTTTTTTTAATTCATATCTTCAGTGCTTACAGCAATGCCTGACACATAGCAAGTACTACAAATACCTGCTTTTTCATTCATTTGAAGTTCCTTGACAGCAAGACTGGGTAATATTTCATCTGAGAAACCCTATCAATTAGTATAGTGCCTTGTATACAGTATGTTCTTTTAAATGTTTGATGAATTGAATTTATTTAATTCTAATGTAAAAATCTTTGATCCCTGTTTAAGTCTAAATTCCCCTAAGAAACATAGCATTTTATAGATTATCTAGTCCAACACAATTTTGTGCAGAGGGAGGCTGACGGAGATAACTAAAGTTACCTATTCAAGGGCATATACTCAATTCAGAGAATCAATCATCACATAAATCATCTGATTTCTAATGCTAGTAGATACTTAATAAATGCCTATTGACTGACATTTCTAAATAATGACATGATGGAAACCATATCTAGGTTCCATGTTCTTTCAACTATAACATTCTACTTCTCTCATTAGTCACAGCTTTTTATGGAAGATCTAAGAGCAATTTTTTTTTGGAGGCAATCAGGGTTAAGTGATAACCCAGGGTCACACAGCTAATAAATGTCTAAGATTTGATTTGAAATGAACTTACAATTTTCTTTTTTCTCCACTTCTGATCTCCCAGCTAAAGAGAGCATCATGATTAAAACATGGGGTTTAAAATCTATTGTTCACTCTGCAATACCACTACACACCTGTCAGATTGGCTAAAATGACAGGAAAAGATAATGACGAATGTTGGAGGGGATGTGGAAAAACTGGGACACTGATACATTGTTGGTGGAACTGTGAACGGATCCAACCATTCTGGAGAGCAATTTGGAACTATGCTCACAAAGTTATCAAACTGTGCATACCCTTTGACCCAGCAGTGTTTCTACTTAGATCCCAGACATCTTAAAGGAGAGAAAAGGACCCACATGTGCAAAAATGTTTGTGTCAGCCCTTTTCATAGTGGCAAGAAACTGGAAACTAAGTAGATGCCCATCAGTTGGAGCATGGCTGAACAAATTATGGTCTATGAATATTATGGAATATTATTATTCTATAAGAAATGATCAGCAGGATGATTTCAGAGGGGCCTGGAGAGACTTGCAAGGACTGATGCTAAGTAAAAGGAGCCAGAGCCAGGAGATCATTGTACACGACAACATCAATATAATATAACGATCAGTTCTGATGAACGTGACTCTTTCCAACAGTGATATAACTGATTAGTCCCAATGATCTTGTGATGAAGAGCGTCATTTACACCCTGAGAGAGGACTGTGGGAACTGAGTGTGGATCACAACATAACATTCTCATTCTTGTTGTTGTTGTTCACTTGCATTTTGTTTTCTTACTCATTTACTTTCATTTTTGATCTGATTTTTCTTGTGCAGCAAGAGAATTGTATAAATACGTTTACACATATTGGATTTAACACATATTTTAACATGTATAACATACATTGGATTGTTTGCCATCTAAAGGAGGGAGTGAGGGGAAGGAGGGGAAAATTTGAAACGCAGAGTTGTGCAAGGGTCAATGTTGACAAATTATCTGTGCATATGTTTTAAAAATAAAAAGCATTAAAATTTTTTTAATCTATTGTTCTCTAATCTCCTAGGACATTTCAATGTCTTGCTAACTCTCAGGCCAGAGCCCTATCCACTGTCCCACCTACTTGTCCCTAAGAACAACTTTTGATCCAGATGATGGCTAGGGGAGGAAATGAAGGCTCTGGACTCCACTTGGTGTGTTTGGAGAAAGAGTATGGAGCATGGATAATCTAAGAGGCAACTTGGCATAGTAGCTAAAAAGCCAGTTTTAGACAATAAGACCTGGGCTCAAGGTTTGCCTGTGGAAATATGCTGTCTGTTTGATACAGTAACTCTTATCCTAGCAAATGTGTAAGGTCCTAATTTGCAGAACAGGTGCCTATCTTCATTGATAGAGGGAATTTCCTTAGCATCAAGTATAATATTAAAATGCAAATTCTACAGATTTGATCTGTAGTAGTAGTCAGGCAAAGTCTTATAAGCAAGATGGTTTAGCCACTATTCCTCACTCCAATCCACATCTGACTTATTTCCTAGGGGTTTTACAAATATAAACATTTTCTCCCTGCTTTAGGAAATTATAATAAATGAATTAATAATTCTTTTTTCCCCACTTCTGAGCCCCCAGCCAGAAAGAGCATCATGTTTAAAACATTGGAGTTTAAAATCTATTGCTCTCTAATCTCCTAGGACATTTCAGTGTCTTCTTCCTAATAGCTATACCTAAATTAGCAATTCCTGTGAACAACATTTATCATACATACCTCTGGTAAACTTTTAAAACAAAGAAAAACAAATAAACTTTTGATAAACAGACTTTCCCTGTGATTAAAGGAAAAAGACTTCAAGCTCCCAAGAAGGGAGCCAGAGAAAGAAAGGAAACAGTCATCACTTTAAAGTCTGGGATTTGGGTAGTATCTTTTAGAAAATCCCATTACTTTTCACACTATCAGACTACCTCTTATTCCCTCCCAGAATCCTGCTGTTTTGTTCTCATAGAGGCTTCATCCACTCATACTCCTGTTTTTTTGGCTTTATGTATCACATATCTTTATTACTACTGGTATTCTATTTCTTCTTGTGTTTTATTTCTTTGGTGCCTTAAGTGCCTATTGTAATACTCAAGAAATATTGATTCAATTCCATTCAATTTAACAAGCATTTACTGAGTACCAACCACATACCAGGGACTACAGATCATGGGCAAATAACCAACATATGGCTAGTGCTTTGCAGCCTTTTGTTCTGCCCTTAGAACAATATGCTATAACTTCTCTGAGCAACAGGCCAGTAATAGTTGTGATGGAGACAGTATCCACAAAAAATAAGAGTGAACTGTCTAGGAAGAAAATAGTGGTCATCAAATATATCTCATTGTTTACTCATTTTCAAGTCTTGTCTGCTCTGTGACTCCATTTAGGGTTTTCTTGGTAAAAAGATCAGAGTGATTTGCCATTTCCTTCGCCAACTCATTTTATAGATGAGAAAACTGAGAGACACAAGGTTAAGTGACTGAGCCAGGCTCACACAGCTAGTAAGTGTCTGAAGCCAGATTGAAAGTCAGTTCTTCCTGACTTCAGACCTGGCATCCTATCCACTGTACAATCTAGGTTATAAAATATACCCCTCTGAAAAGTGTCTGAGGAACATGATCTCATCTTTAAGCTTTACCATGCATGGTACAGTGGAAAGAGGCTTAGGTCTAGAATCAGAAGATGTACCATCTCTAATGCTTACTATTTGTGCCACTTTAGGCAAATCATTTAAATTCTCTGTGTCTCAGCTTCTTCTGATGAGGAGATGGGGGATTTGGACTAAATGGCCTCTGAAGACTTTTTCAGTTCTAAATCTGATATCTCTGTATCTCTGTATCTCCACCTTCTCTGGACATATTTTGAGCATGCATTGTTGGCATAGCACAGAGTCCTCTGAGTCTCCTACTACATGGGTTGGAACAGCTTTCTTTAATTAGCCAGCATGGATACCATGACCTGAACCAGTAAAAAGGAAGAACTGACCTTCATCTGCTCCGCCTCTTTTACCCTAGCTCTGAGAAATGGATCTGGAAGTATTATTATCAAGAGTTTCTGTGCTCTGGGATAATCTGCCCAGAGATGCCTGGGTTTCCTTCCCTTTCTCCCTTCCTTACTTTCTCTCTTTTTTTCCTTCTTTTCTCTCTCATTTTCTCCTTTTCTCCCCCCTTTCTTTCTCTTTACTTCCTTCCTTCTTTCTTTCTTTTCTTCCTTCTTTCCTTCATCACTTCCTTCCTTCCTCTCTCCCTCCCTTCTTTCTTTCTTTCTTTTTCTTTCTTTCTTCCTTCCTTCCTTCTTTCTTTCCTTCCTTCCTTTCTTTCTTCCTTCCTTCCTTTTTTCTCTTTCTTTCTTTTTTTCTTTCATTCCTTCTTCACTTCCTTCCTTCCTTCCTTCCTTCTCTCCCTCTCTTTCTCCTTCCTTTCTTCTTTTCTTTTTTTCCTTCTTTCTTTCTCCCTCTGTTTCAAACAAACTGAACTGTTTTCTATCCCCCAACTCAGCATAGATTTCCTATTTCTGCCCCTTTGCACAGGTGGCCCCCAAACCTAGAATGTGCTGCTTTTTCCTCAAATCAACCTCTTAGCATCCCCATTTTCTTTTAATTTTTTCCTGATTCCTCTGGGAGTTATTGTTTGTCTCTCCTCAAAGAACATTTGAATTATTTACCTATCTAAATGTTCTATTCCTTCAGTAAAATGTAAGCTTTTCTAAAGGCAGTGATTTTTTATGTGGTCTTTGCTTCTAGTATTTTAGCAGTTACACAATGCTTTGCATAGTAAAACACAGTAAATGTTTGTTGAATTGAACTGAATTTTACACAAAATGTTACATAAATGTCAACTATTGTTTCCTCATTCTTAAGTCAGGTTCCAATGTGGCCTTCCGTTCTTTAGTACTAATCTTTCTTTGTCAATTTGTATCTTCTCAGTTATGAATTTCAGACCATTCTTGAGCTGTAAGAACTAAAAGTCAGTGGCAATGAAGTGTGGAAAGTATTTTAATGCACTCGAGAAATAACAGAAATAACTGAAGGAACTTTCCCCTATTTATCTTGCCAAAAATCCCCCACCAAACCGATGCTTGGGGGAATGAAGTCAAGTAGGAAAATTTTCTGCAACAAAGCAGATTTCTTATAAAGTACTCATATGACATTCTGTTCTACTGAAGACATTGCACGCTCAACACAACCAAGTACTCCAGGAACAAAGTTTTGTACCTCTCTAATTCTGGCACATTTCAAATTATATACATTAATCAAAAACTTGGGACAATTTCCAAACTATGTCCTACAAAGAATGCAATATCCTACAAAGAATTAAGTGAACTTTACACTTAAAATGCTCAATTCCTCCCCCCCCCCAGCTCTTCATCCTCAATCTCTCTAGGACCGCCATTTAAGCAGTTTGGAGGCATATTCTGCAGGCAGAAGGTGTTAGGATCGCCATAGGATTTATATAAGCCTTTCACAGGCCCCTTCTGGTTACATAAATCTATACTGCTTCCATTACATAGTTATCCTAAGAAGCTTAGGGGGAAGATTGTTTCTATTTGATTTTAAATGTTAATGCTTTCATCTCTGCAGGTGTTAAAAGAAATGCAAAAGGAAGGAAAAACAAGATTTTCATTTCTTGAGTTGGGGGTAAAATTTTTGTCTTAAATCAGTTTTCAGTCAATTACCACTAATAAATAAATAATAAGGGTTTTTTATTTTTAAATAATAAATAAATAGAAACTTTTCTGCCTCTGGATCATAAAGGATGTCATTTGCCAATCTAAAAGGAAACTCTTTCTGTGTTGTTGTTTAATCAATACAGAAAACATTTACAATGTAATAGGCTCCTGGGATAATTGTGTCTGTCTCCAAGTAATTAATAGCTAATGAGTAGAGCTCTTAAGTAACTTGCATGGGTTGTGGGCTAACTGGACTAGATTTTTCATGACTGCAGTCTCTCAATTTACCTAAAGCAGCCAATGCTATTGGAGCACCTTCCATAAGTTGACTGTAGAATTTACAAAGATGTCAAATATCTGCACCAGATCAAGCCCTGCAACACAACTAGAAACAGAGCAATTCCCTGGAGCATTAGACTCTGAAATCACCTTGGTGAAGCAGTGTCATACTTACTACCGCAGCTCTATATCTCAAAGAATCAAGTCAGATATACATAGGGAGCTCCACAATAATTAGGCTTCCCTCCACTCTTCCAGCTCTGGCCAAGGCATTTTCTGTAGGTATTCATTCATCTTCACAATAGAATTTCTTCAAGAATCATAAACTATAGTCAAGGAACTAGTTGTAATCTGCGACCTCCCTGAAGTTTCTATATAACATCTCTCTGTATACCACCAACATAATAATCTTCAGGCTGAGAAAAGGAAGTTGATAGAAGATCTAGTTTATCAGAAAATTAAGGAATCTACCTGTGAACACATCAAACTGGAGTCAGAATATCTGAGTAAAAATATCCTGTTAGAGCTTAAAATTTATCAGCTGGTTTAAAAAAATAAAGATATTTCAGACATTGTACATATATGAAACATGTTCCAGTTTTGTACATGATTCTATGAATTATTGTTTCACATTCATTAATTCATTTAATAAGTGTACAGCATCTACTATTTGCAAGTTGTCTTGCTAAGAACTGATGCAAAACAAACAAAAATAGATGAACGCTGGAGAAAGTTGAGAATTCTAAAAGGTCAAGGCCAGTTAAGACTGCATTAAACACAAAGAGGCCTGTTCAAAAGCATAGAGTCAGGAGTTGGAATTTGATGTTGGGGATCAGCAAAGTTTTTCATTTAGGTTAAAATGGGTGTAAAATAAATCTGTAAAAGTGGACTGGGCCCACACTGGCATCATCTCAAATCTTTTTAAATGTTCTTCATAACTTTCTCCATTCACTTTTGCCTACACAGGCTAACCTTGTCCTTGCATTAATATTCTGGATTTTTTTTTGTATTTTTCATAGTGTTTCTAATTAACCTCCCATCTGTCCTGTCTCTTTTGATCCCTTTCTCCTCATTAAAACCAAAAATATCTTCAATGTCAACCACAAATACCAACATGCTTCTTACCTAGGGAATAAAGTTGTGTAGGGTTGGATTTGGGGGGGGGGAGACATTTTTTTCAACTCTGTTAGTTTTTTCTAGTCTCCATTTCTTATGTAGTATGACCAAAGGCCACATGATATAGAAAACTAGGCTCAGAACCAGGCCACGGGATTCTAGGTAACTCACTTAACTTCTCAATGGCAACTGCCCAAGACCGAGTAGCAGAGAATGCACTAAAATACAATGGTAGAGGCAGTTTCCTCATCAGGGTTTCCTGAAACAAATGAAATTACCATACACTCCTTATCCCTCTAACCAATTATGAAATATCCTACTTGTTATCACTTTAATATATTCATCTATGCAACAGATAATTATTAAATACCTGTAATGCTGCTCTACATTTCTGCTTTTTTTCTCATGTAATTCCCTCTCTTATGTCTCCCACCAGCCCCCAACAAAGAAGAACCTTGTGTCTTCTAAATATTTTTTTTTCCAAATCCTATACCAGTTAAGTGCCTGGTTGCCTTCCCCATCAGCAAGAAAATGAAGATGCATACCTCTGAGGGTCTCTTCCATCCCACAAAGAGTCCATAAGGGCAGGGACTGTATTTTGCCTTTAATCACTTAGCACAGTGCCTAAGTTGCTAAGTTGCTCTAACATAGAGAAGGCATTTAATAAATGTTTATTAAACTGAATTGAGCTGAATTGAATTTCACTCTCCTGCCACTCTAATTTCTACAGCATGCTCTCAGCAACGTGTCTGGAAGGTTTTATAAAGGTTCTTAGAGTTAGTCAAGTTTTCTGAACAATGTTCTGTTGATGACAGAAGCTATTCCCCTGGACTCTCCGAAGCTACATTTACTCTGTTCTCCCTTATCATTCGTTCCCAACATGTTCTAGCCACAGCAGAGCAGCTATGTAGCATTTCTTCAATGTGAGCCACCCACTCAACTATTGGTGTCTTATTCTTGCCAATTAAAGTTAAATATGACTCCCAGGAGATGATGATAAAAAAAAATAAAAATAAAAAAATAACTTCTCAAGGAGCTAAATTCTCTGGTTAGATTGGAACCATTCCAGGTCCTACAGAAATATATGGAAGGCCAAACATGAACCTATTTGGTAGGTTTTTAGTTTTCATCAATAATAGGATGGGGAATAGAACTGTGAATCCATTAGCACATGGAACCTTTAGGGAGAAAATTCATTCTTATCAATGCAAAGAATCACACTTTCTGATACAGTTGTGGAGAGCTGACTAGAGCCCTGGAAGGTTAAGTGATTTGCTTCAGTGTGAAAAATACAGGTTTTGAATCTTCTGTGTCATCCTGGCCCCCAGAGGAGCTATCTATGAGGACACATTGGCTGATGATGATAATGAACAACAACAAAATCAATAACGATAATAATAATAATAAAGCTAAGACAACATTATGCATAGAGTTAAATGTTCTTAGGTCCAAGGACTGTCAAGACCAATCTTCGGTCTCATGGTTCTAGCAACTCCTTTAATCATTCAGGGCTCCAGGCAATTTTTGATGATTATAATTTATAGAGGAAGTGACAATTTGCAAGGATAGCAGAAGTTTCTACTTCACTGTGTTGATTTCATCACATATCCAGATCAAAAATAACTAGATGACGAATGAATAGGGTCAGCTTTTAGCATACGGCATTTTATGCTTATCAAGTGGTTTACATATATAATCTTATCTGACCATCACAATAATATTCTGTGATGAATAGGGCAAGTATGATGAGAACCTGTTGAGGACACTGAAGTATTTTTATTATTTGTATTTTTAAAAATCAATTAAGTCTCTCATTTTAAAATTCTCAATGTTATTTTTGTTTCAAATGAAAAAATATCTAAACAAGTATTTTTTTCAGTGTTGATGGTAACACTCCAAAAGAACTTCAATTAAGGCTATTCCTTAATTCAAACCCATCAATACAATTTCTAGAAATTCAAACCAACTGTAACAATTATATCATAGATGGCTAAAATAATACTTCTTAAAAGTGATCACATAATAAAATTCTGAAAAACTCAGGGACTTGACAAGTTCCTATGCAGTAACTAATAAGTTGAAAAGCTAAGATCTGAGCCCAAGTCATCTTCTTTTATTATTTACTTATATATTTATTAAATAAACATAATAAATAATGTTATTTATTATTTTTTTCTATTATTTAAGTTGTATCTTATTTTTACTTTATGAAATAAAATAAGTACTTTCATAGTATAGTAAGAAATAAAATGTTTGCACATAAAACTGCAAATCTATTATGTATTACTTACTGTTCCTTTTAAATATATAATGAAGTTATCATGTAAATTTCTTTCTTCTTTTTTCCTTCCCTCCCCCTCTGCCCTGGAGATGGCTACCATTAGACACAAATATGCATATGTATGAATTAATCAGTGTTTTTTTTTTCCTGAATGCAGATATTACCTTCCTTCAAATATCCTTGGTAGTTAATTTAGGTATTATAATAATCAAAATGCCTTAGTTCTTCAAAATTTCTCTTTAAACAATATTGCTGTTACTTTGTTTTCTTGGATTTGCTCTTTATTTCATGCAAGTCCTGTACATGTTTTTCTAAGATTATTGAGCACATAATTTCTTACAGCACAGTAGTATTTCATCATAATCATATATTACAACTTGTTCAGCCATCCCCCAATTTCTGGGCATTCTCACAATTTCTAATTCTTTGCCACCACAAAAAGAGCTGCTATAACCATTTTAGAATATACAAGTTATTTTACATTACTAGGTCTATTTTCATAGTCTTCTACAACATTCTCTTGGTTAGGCTTATTTAGCTCTTTATTATTTCATACATATCTTTCATGTTTTACTAAAATCAATGAGCAGCAAACACTAGGGCTTTTTTCACTGCTTCTACTGCTTCTCAGAGGTACAAATCAGTTTCTTCATTCCACTTTGACTCTGTCAAGGTACCTGAAATCTCATTGTTCTCCATCTAGCTACCTTTACTTCTCTGTATGTACTTCTGAGCCCAAGGCTATCTACATGTAGTTAATAAATCATTTAGTATTAAGACAGTGAAAAACCCAGTCTTCTTCAGGTTAGGGCTCACTCTGATGTTCTACATAAGGGAGTATCTTCACCTACCTGACTTCTAAGGCAGCATATCTTTGCTTGCTTTGATACTCAAAAATTGGTTACTCTTCAACAAGATTATACGATGATCAATTCTGATGGGCATGGCTCTCTTCAACAATGAGATGATTAAAACCAGTTCCAATTGTTCAATGATGAAGAGAGCCATCTACACCCAGAGAGAGGACTAAGTGTGGTTCACAAGATAGCATTTCCATTCTTTTTATTGTTGTCTGCTTGCATTTTATTTTGCTTCACATTTTCTCTTGTGCAACATAATTGTATTAATATGTATGCATATATTGGATTTAACATATATTTCTACCATGTTTAACATGTATTGGACTACTTGCCATCTAGGGGAGGGCGTGGGGGAAGAGAGGGGAATTGGAACACAGGGTTTTTCAAGAGCTAATGTTGAAGAATTTTCCATACATATGTTTTGAAAAATAAAAAGCTTTAATAAGATAAATAAATAAAAAATGGTTACTCTTTATTTGGTTTCTTGACTTTTAAACATCTAACCTGCTTTGGCCCTCAAGAAACCATTGATATCTTAATTTCCAGGTTGATAATCTGGGGCTCTGACCCCCTTGCTTGATTTTTACAACCCTGGATCTCCACCTGAAAAGTTCCCATCCTATGACCATCCACAGTTCAGCATAGGAGTCAAATCTTTATGGGAGAGCAGGCAATCTCCTTTGGTTTGATACCTAATGTTTTATTGATTCTACAGTAATCATGCCAGCTACCCAAAGTATATGGAAGATTTCTTGATACAATTTTTATTTATTAATCACTATATAACATAATCCTAACCACTGAAGCCCCTTTAACAGAGTAATTTCATTAGATGATAGTAGAGATGTGTCAATACTGAAAATGCCTTTCTTAGTCCAATTATTTTAGCCTCAAGAAATTAACAATTTGTTTTCACACTGAAAGAATATTTGTATTTTTCTAGATTTCCCTTCTTTTGTGTAAAATACAATTTATTTATCCCTTCCCAATATAAGGCCTTGGTTTTTATGAGGATATCTTAGAAGAACATTTCCCAATCAGTTTATGTCAGGATCATAAAGCTTTATGGAAAGTTGTACAAGTTCTCTCTGTCTGCCACTCCTGCCAGAGTCATCAGCCTTCCTTATGGTCTGCCATCCATCGATATTCTACTTTCTGGCTTCTGGGGTCAGAATCCATCTTGACCTTGTACACCATCATGCTGTTAAGTAGGGTTTATTCTCTAGGAGATAAAATGATACCATTGTGGTTGGGAATTCCACGTGTACATCCATGTTATTTTTCTTTTTCTCCTCACCCTTATTATCAGTCAAGAACCTCTTTTTCAAATCTTACTCTCCAAACTCACTCCCAGTCTCTTTACCACGACAGAAATACCCACCATATCCTAGCAACTATTAATAACAGATAAACTTATCCCTTTCCCAACACTGTGCCATTAGAAATAGCAACAACTACTACTACTACTGCTACTACTGATGCTACTTCTACTACTACTACTGCTGCTGCTGCTACTACTACTACTGTTACTACTGTTACTACTACTGCTACTGCTGCTACTGTTACTAATACTGCTACTACTACTACTACTACTACTACTGTTATTACTATTACTACTGTTACTGCTACTACTACTATTACTACTACTACTACTGCTACTTTTACTACTGCTACTACTACTGCTATTACTACTACTACTACTACTACTAGTACTGCTACTACTGCTACTGTTACTACTACTACTGCTACTTCTACTACTGTTACTACTACCTGCTACTACTGCTACTGTTACTACTACTACTACTACTACTACTACTACTACTACTGCTATTACTGTTACTACTGCTGCTACTATTGTT
>JAJPUD010007620.1:22189-104280 GCA_023553655.1 Myrmecobius fasciatus | reverse complement strand
ATGCTGAGTGACATCAGCAGAACCAGGAGAACATTATACACAGCAACAAGACTATACAATGATCAATTTTGATGGACATGGTTCTCTTCAACAATGATGTGATTCAAACCAGTTCTTCAGCAATGAAGATAGTCATATACATCCAGAGAGAGGCCTGTGGGAACTGAGTGTGAACTACAACACAGCATTTTAAAGCTTTCTGTGAATATTTCCATGAATTTTGTTTTCCTTCTTAAGTTGTTTTTTTTCTTCTTCTCTTTCTAAATCTGGTGTTTCTTGTGCAGTAAGATAACTGTATAGATATGTATACATGTATTGTATTTGTCATATAATTTATCCTATTTAGCATGTATTAGATTACCTGTCATCTAGGGGTGGGGGTGGGGGGAAGGAGGGGAAAAGCTTTGGAAAAAAAAAAGTTTTTACAAAGGTCAATGTGGAAAAAAAAAAAAGATCATTGAAACAGGATTGAATCATCTCATTGTTGAAGAGAACCACATCCATCAGAATTGATCATTGTATAATCTTGTTGTTGCCATGTATAATGATGTTCTGGTTCTACTCACTTCACTTAGCATTAGTTCATGTAAATCTCTCCAGGCCTCTCTAAAATCACCTTACTGATCATTTTTATAAAACAATAATATTCCATAACATTTACATACCATAAATTATTCAGCCATTTCCTAACTGACGGGTATCCACTCAGTTTCCAGTTCCTTGCCACTACAAAAACAGCTACTACTACAAACTTTTTTGCACATGTGGGTCCTTTTCCTTTTTGTATGATCTCTTTGGATTACAGGCTCAATAGAGAAATACTGGATCAAATGGGTATGCACAGTGTGGTGGCCCTTTGGGCATAGTTCCATATTGTTCTCCAAAATGGTTGCTGAACATATCTTTTTGATGATATTATTTATGCCATTTTGTGTGCATAATACCTTTTTCCTAATATGTTGCAGCCATATGATATATTATGTATCTTTCCTTTGTCTTTTTTGAGATGTATAATTTTTATTCTTTGGAAGCCGCAGATTTCATGACTTATCAGCAGGCAGCAGCATTAGAAGAATATAAACATTAAAAATAGGGAGTTTGTTTCAGAGAAAAGCTTCAGGATATTGAAAATTTTGTTCAATTTCCCAAAAACAATCAAATTTTGTCTCTTTCTCCACTTCAATTATAAGCCCAAATAATTTTCCAAATGCAGTGGCTGTCCAAGACATTATTTTCAACAAACTTTTTAGGCTGCCTATCTGAGTATCATACTTTGAAAAATAGTCATTCTTCATCCACTTGGTTTTTCCTAAGTAGATAGATACACCAAACTCTCTTGCATTATTATGGAACTCATTTAATAGGCCCTACAATGTTCCATATATTTATCAGTTAATAAGTTTTCATTAAGTGCTTACTAGTACCAAGAACAGTGCTAAAAGATGAAACTACAAAGGAAGTAAAAACAGACTTGGCCCTCAATGAGCTTACATTTTCATGAAGGTGACACCATACATACAAGATATATACAGGTATTTTTGAGATGTATAATTTTTATTCTTTGGAAACTGCAGGTTGTTGTAAGCAATCAGCATGTTTTATGGTAACAGAAACTACTGAGGGGCTTCATCTCCTATGGATAACTTCTGATTTGTACTCTGAACAGGATATCTTACATAACTTCGGCTGACACTTTAATGAACATCTACCTCCTTGGTTTGTGCTTTGTTTTATATTTATAGTTAGCGGATTGTTAATGTTATCTCTCTTTCTATGTCTATCAAACAATTATGTTTGTTCTTAATATACAGGAAAAACACTTTATTCGTGAAATTGTTTGAAGTTTCATTTTCCCTATCAAAATAAATCTTTTTTTTATATACAACAATAAACATGGATATAACTAGCTATAATAAAATCTTTAAAACATCAACTAATTGCATGAGAAATTCAAGGAAAGAGAAATTGCTTTAAACTATTTTCCTAAGAAAATAGAAAAGTCTCCATGAAATAAACTTAAATTATACACAGAAAATGTATGTGTATATGTACACACATACACACACACACACATATATATATATGTGTATATATATATGACTTTAGGAAGCAGAGGTAATATGAGAGGAGTCTGTTCTAAGATCATATTATCTTTAAAATATTGAATAAAAATATAAAATAACAAGATGACAATGGGTGTTAGTGATAGCCTAGGCTGACTAACACTATCAAATGCATCAAACATATTAGCATGTAATGAAACTTGAAAAGTAAGATGAAATCAGATTGTAGATTTCCTCAAATGCCAAGCTAATGAGCTTGTAGTTTATTCTGCAGTCAACTGAGAGACACTAAAAGTTTTTAATCATGAAAAGTTTTGGTTTAAGTGGTCAATTGGCAGAATTTCTTGAAAATTATGGATTCATGTAGAGAGGTCAATTAGGAATTCATAACAATACAATAGGAGAGAAGTAGAAAGCATCTAAAGTAGCTATTGCAGTGTTCATGAGAAGGAAAGAATAGATTTAAAGTTGGTAGTAATAGGATGTAGCAACTTATTGGATAGCAGTGATGAGAGAAAAGGAAGAGTCAAGGATAACTCCAAACTTTCACATTTGTGTATCTGGAAAGGTAGTGTTGCCATCAAAAGAAATAGAGATGAAAGGACAAGAGATATATTTTGGGAAATAGATGATTAATTCAATTTTATACCCACATATTATCACAATCAGGAAGGTCAGGTAAGGCAATTACTGTTGAAGGAAGAAGACAGAAATCTCGCTAATAAACCTAACAAGAACACCAAACTTTCTTCTTTTTTGAAATTATCTATATCCAGCCTATAAAATAAGGGCTATCCCAGACTTTCAAGTTAGTATGTTGAAACTAGCTTTTAAATTACAGCACTTATGACCTTGTCAAAAGAAAGGGCAAAAGTACCATTTGTTTGACTGTACACTAAAATTCTGAAGCTCTTGATTCCTGGATAGTTTTTACTAGGTGTCTGTCTTTGAGCTCCTTCTGTTGTGTATATTCCTAGGTAGAGACTTATTAAGTAAGCTAGACTGCAGAGAGCTAAACATCTTCAAGTACAGTGCATGCTGATAGAATTGGACAGTCACAACACTGTGGAAGAAAGATCAACAATATTTTTTTTTTAGATTTTGGTTTTTGGTTGTTGCTTTTCCCCACTAAAATATCTTTTGAGATCTTCCATTTTCTCTAAGGAATACTTATTCTAGAGAAGGTGGTATTGTGGTGGTTGGCAATGAGACATTAATAACATTGTTTTAGACATGCTAATAAGATAACAAACAGACTGTTGAAAATGTAGAATTACAGTCATAAGATGAGACTGGTTCTGGAAATAAAGATTTAAAAGGCATCTGCATTAAATTTATAAACAAAGCCCTGGAAGTCAATGAAATTACCCAGAAACAAGAACAGAGCTTAAGAAAATGCCCAAGTGTAGGTAGAGAAAGAAGAGTTATCAGTAAAGTAAAAAGAAAAGTAGTCAGAGAGGTACAAAAAGAACATGAGAAAGGAAGGAGAAACTATATAGAAGGATTAAATGGTCAACAATATCAAAAATATCAAAAAGAATGAAAGCAAGGAAACAACCACTAATTTGTTGTCATTTTTTTTTCAGTCATGTTGATCTCTTAATGACTCCATTTCCCAATTTGTGGTTTTCTTGGCAAAAGTACTGTAATGGTTTGCCATTTCCTTCTCTTGCTCACTTGACAGATGAGGAAACTGAGGCAAATAGGATTAAATGACTTGCTCAGGGTCACACAACTAATAAGTTCCTCAGGCTAGATTGGAATTAATGAAGATGATAGTTCATTAGGTTAATTTCTTGAGAGGTTTTTGTACAATGGTGGTAGAGGAAAAAGCCAGATTGAAGAGAGATCAGTAGAAAGTTGGCAATAAATTATATAGTCAATGTTTTTTCCCCAGAAGTTTTATTCTAGAAGGAAGAAGAGAGAATGTAACAATCTGAGAGGGTTATTATTCATCCTTCATTTTCAAAGTGAACCAATGACATCATGAGACAAAAATCTTGATTCATGTATAAATTGGATTTAAATAAGGCAGAACTGCACAAAATCTTGAGCCTCACTCTCTTTTCCAGAGTCAGTAAAGTCCAGTAGTAAGACAAAAGTCTTGATGACCTTGATATCTTGATATCTGACCAAACTCCAAGCATTCTTCAGCTTCTGCTTCAGCCGCCTTCATGGCCATTGGAACAAATTGTTCTCATCCACACCTTCTTCTGGAGGAAGTCTTCACATATTTGGTATAGACATTCCATAATTCACCAACGAATTTAAAACCTGTTGGTTATCTCAAATAGATTTAGACCATCTGTGAGACAGTTCTACCGGGTGTGGCCACTACATATACTACAGCTTCTTGGAACCACAAGTGAGTTGGATGAGATATGAACACCAAAAGTAGATAAGTAGCCCTGAAAAGGATTCAGCAAGCCCTTATACCAGATGTGCTAGTTCTCTCTGAATACCCCAAACACCCCAGCTTGAAAAGGGGGTTAGGAAAGGGGTTAAAAAAGGGAGAAGGAAAAGGTGGTTGGGTGGTCCTGGTGGTGATGATAATTGGTCTTCTTGCTAAATGACCGGAAGATAGGGAAAGGAAAACAGGAGGGTTGGGAAGCAGAGGGAGGAATATAAGCTTGAAAAGATAACAGCATTATATATTTAAATAGAATAACATGTATATAATAAACTTGCAATTTCCTGTGCATTCATTTTTAATATACTATGTTATAGAAAAGCTTCTCTATTCCACAAATTAAAAAATAAAATACATTTTTGAAAAATTTCAAGAGGAGCAATAAAGAGATAGGAAGTGTTGTTGCTACTGCTATTGTTGTTGTTCAGACATATTTGTAAAAATATGGGGGGAAAGTCAAGAGCAAGAAAGATGCTGAAAATGTGTGAATGCATACAAGAACAATGATAATTATAGGCTCAACAGTACATATGGAGAGGGTAGTCTTGGAGAAGAGGAGAGTCATCACATTCTCTGAGCCTGAAGGAAAGGAAGAGAAAATGGTCAACAATATCAAAAATCTACAACAATGTCAAAAATAATGAAAACAAGGAAATGACCATCAGTTATTTTTGGTTTAGTCATTTTTTTAAATCATGCCCAGCTCTTCATGACACAGAAAAGCACAGAAAAATTTAAAGAAGTAGAGGAAGTAATCTGAGAGAGGCTCATATCTTTATGGTTCCAGTGAAATTAGAAGAAAGGAAAGAGGTGGAAGTTTTAAGGGTCATCAGTAAAGTAGATGGCATGTCCTAGAGCTCCTTAGATTGTACAAGTAATAAAATTGACAATACTACAGGACTGCAGGGCATGGAGGCAAGATAAGGGGTAAGACTAAGGTGGTAGGGTAGATGATAACACTGGATGGTCTTCCATCTCATCAAAAGATATGGCATTGTTTGGTCTTATTTCATCTAAACTCTGTGAGAACTTAAGCAATTTCTACTAAGGGAGAAGGAAAAGATGGTTGGGTGGTCCTGGTGGTGATGCTAAATGGTCTGCCTGCTAACTGACCTTAAGACAGGGAAAGGAAAAAAAGGAGGGGTGGGGGCAGAAGGGGAAATATAAGGTTGAATCCTGTCTCTGGCTTTTAGGATCTACTTTAAAAAGTGATTTACAAGTCAGATAACCTCTGAGCCTCAAGTGTCTCATCTATAAAATGGGAATAATAATCCCTTTATCACTTACTTTGAGGATTTCTTGGGAGGATCAAATAAGACAAAGTATGCAAAGATCTTTGCAAGTTATCATCACTAAATGTCATATGTAAATATATCCCATTTAACTATATGACTATATCAAAGGTTGTTAATGAACAGTATAATGAGCGGGTGAGGCACATGAACTGATAATTATAATGAACATGGACTTGCAGAGAAAAGACTACTACATTTACAATCAGAGGACCTGGATTCTAACCTCAGCTCTGCTCTTCTTGTGACTTTGGGAAAACTATTTAATCTCACTGGTTTTCCATTTCCTTATTTGTAAAAATGAAGGGGATGGACCCCATTACCTTAAGGGAGCCCTTCCCACTCTAAATCTATGATTCTAGAATGATGTGATTTAAAGAGGTATAAAAAAGTTCCATGTGAGATTTGAGGAAGAAAAGATTTTAAGTAAAGATGGTCAACAGCCATGATTCAAATACAAACCAAGATAGAGCAATAAAATAGAAGACTGAGCACTACATACTCATCATGCCCCATTAGAGATGTGTCCCTAGTATCCTACTTACTAGGCTTGTCATTTACCCTTCTGGAGCCTCAATTTTTCATCTATAAAATGGGGATAGCAATCCTTCTACTCTCTCCTTTACAGCATTGTTGCAAAGACCAAATACCTTCATACATATAAAACATTTTGTAAACTATAAAGAGGTACATAAATGTTGGCTATTATTATACATAAAAACAATTTGGAAAGAAATGTATACTCATTCTTCTTCAATTCTCCTTAATGTTGTCATCATATATGGACCACTCTACACCATCTCTAAAGTAAGATACAATTTACAGTTTGGGAAAACATGGCCATAATAAAACTGATGGATGGGCTTTCCTTGTCTCACTACAATAGATTCTTGTTCTGGAAAGGAGCTGTCATTCAGTTACATTTCCATAGACTTCTGTGGAGTGAGAAACTGGCCCTTTAATTTTTGTTGTTCACCAAGACAGTATTCTTTCTGTGGCCTAGAGAAAGAAGACTTGTTTTTAAGAAGGAGCAGATTTTCTCCTGATGCTGCAAGGGCTACGTAAGCCCCGAGGGGCAGATTTATTATTTTTCAAATGCAATGTCCCACATTCCTGTAGGGAGAATTATCCCTTCTCCAAACACATTCAAAGATACTACTGATCATCTGAAAACATATGTATTTAAAATGCAATCGTGCTGATTTTTTCTTTCTCTAAAAAAAAAAAAAAAAAGAATAAGTTAAACTAAAGGTCAGCTTGGATGAGAAGGAAAAGCAAAAACAACTGAAATGAGTAGCTCCCTGGACTTGAGAGATGTGAATTTTCAGAAACACCCCCCCCTCTTTTTTCCCATTAATCCTTCCTTTTTTCCTTTATCCATTATGTGGGATTAGTTCTTTGTAAATTTGGATTTGGACTGATGAATTAAATTCTTGGCAACCGCTGTTACTGCTGACTGGTTGCTCCTTTGTCCTCTTTGTGAGATCTATAACTCATTGCACCTGTTGCATCTGAATAGTCTACTCCAGTGTTTGTGTGTGTGTGTGTGTGTGTGTGTGTGTGTGTGTGTGTGTGTGTTTCTTTAAAGCTTCTAGAATGCAATTTATAAGGAGGAACTTCCTGACAGTAGAAGCTGGTAAACACTAGAAAGAGTTACTTATGCATGTGAAGATTCTCTTTCCTAGGAGGTCTTTTCTGATGGAGTTCTAACCAGCAGCATTTGAAGGCCAAAGCATAGACTAGATAAATTATTTTTGAAGTGTCTTTCTGGCAATAAAGTTCTATCATGTGTTTTTCTGCTTGTTTATTTGTTTACTATAGATATGGGATTATTGGTCTGAGAGGGACCTTTGGCTTTAGGCAAAGATGAAGAAAGATAAAGACATAAAAACAGCAATTTGTTCATAGTTATCTGGCTAGTTAATGGAAGCACCAAGCTTGGAATTGCAGACGTCTTCCCCTCCCAGTCTGACAAACCCTCTCCTGCTTCCTACTTCCCCACTTTGCATCTATTAGTTTGTTCTTTTGAACTGTCCAACTATGTTGAGAGGAATTTCTAAAGGAGGTTCTGTTTTCCTTAAATTTCAAATTTCTGATGAATTAAGTTCAGGATTTGTTTCAAATATAGAAAGCTGTCCCTTTTTAAAGAAACAGATTTTTAATGAGAATCTACCTATAAAATTTGGCTGCTGAATAAACAGGACCACAAAATAGCCACTCATATGTGTATGTATGTGTGTGTGTGTGTGTGTGTGTGTATAAATAATTTATTTATTTGTTGAAGGTTGTTGTCCTTTGTTCTTGAAGAAGACCAAAATGACATCACTATGTTAGAGTTGAGTTACACTGTGCCAGACTGTGACTGATCAGACCAATACGAGCTCAAAATGCTCTGCCACAGGTGGGACACAATTAGTCCATATCAGCATTTGGGGTAGCATCTCCAATTTTTACTGCTCATGTTTCTTCTGGGCTAATTCAATTCTGCTTGCTCATAGAGCACAGCATCTTCTCTGATGAGGGCAAACTATGCTGGGTGGTCCTGTGCCAGTGTCTCCCATGCCATATGATCAATTCCAAAGTTTTAAAAAGAGACCTTAAGAGTGTCCTTGTATTGCCTTTTCTGACAAACATGGAATCAAAGTCAGCTTTCTTACTGATGGTAACTTCTTCAATTTGACAAAGTTGCAAGTCAAAACCAAAGTGGAAGGAATGTTGGTATATGATTTTGTTTGCAGATGGTTGTGCACTCAATGCAGCCTCCAAAGCAGAGATGCACCAACGTTTAGATCAATTCTCTGCTGTTTGCATTAATTTTGGCCTAAAAATTATCACCAAGAAAACACAGGTCTTCCATTATCTAGCACCATGCCATCCATATGTGTAACCATCAGTATAGTAAATGGTAAAGTTTTGAAAACTGTGTATAAGTTCACTTACTTTGGCAGAATAGTTTTCAGAGATGTCTATATTACCTTAAGTTGGCATATTATTTGTAATGCATCATTCAAAATATTAATATTTGAATCATTAGTTTTATAATATGTTGCATTCCCTCCTTTTTTCCCTTCTAGGATTTTTTTGAACACAGAAGTCAACCAAATGAAGTTCAAGCATTTTTATTGGAATTAAGGTATGCTTCTCCCAAAGTTTTTCCTTTCCTTGGGACCCATTATTTCTCCATTATTCCCCCTGCATCTCATAAATAGCAGTTAGGCACCTAACATACTCAGGCATAACTTTGACTCTGGACCTAACATCAGCCTCATATCACATAAGTAGAGTTGGAAACCACCTATGAAACATGATTTAAGGAAAAACTAAAAGACTTCTCTCCCTTTCTGGAAATAAGAACCCAAAAAATCTCTTTCACTGGCCTATTATGGTAATTAAAATGGCAAGAACTTGTATACTATCTTAAAGTCTTCTTAAGAAAAGCATTTTTCCTACTTTATAATACCATCTAATTCTGATTCTGATTCTGATTTTTTTTTTTTGACTGGGAGTGATAATATTAGTTGGTAAAGAATAAATTATCTGTTCAACCATTTAAACTCACATAGGCCAGAGTAAAGTCTTCAAGGAATTAAATATCTATATTCTGATGTGAAAGAAAGTAGGAAATGTGAGGTGTTGTCAGGAGCTGGAAGGGTGCTACTATTTAGAGCCTGTGTAAGGGCTTTCAGTGCTTCCTTAGAAACTTGGTCAGGGTGTCAGATTGACAGAGACAAAGACAATCTACTTTACAATTGTGTTAATCATAACTAGGGTGAGGTAACAAGTGCTTTGTACTAGAGTGACAAATTTAGAGGGTGCTAACAGCAGCTGAAATCCTTTAGTAATTCAAAAATAACAGCATTTACCACTTAATTGACAAAAATAATTAGTTTTAAAAGGAAGCTCTTCCCCTTTTCCATCTGGTTATCTCACTGCCAATTGAGGGTATACTTTGTATTACCAAATACAATTTAAATTAACTTCTCTAAGGTAAAAAAAAAAATTCAGGACAACTCTGTGGCTAATAATTCCTTCTGTTAAGCATTTTTTTAAATAAAATGTTTGGCCATGTTTTTGGTCTCAGAAAAAAAAAATCACCTTGAACTACATCATCAGTGACTATATCTTAGGCCAAAGACATTCAGTTTATCACACAAAATTATTTTTTCTACCTTTTAATAATGGATGGAGAACACAGTCTTTTAACAAGAGGACTGGGGATTCATTTTAATCTGCTTGGTACCAGAAGGCATATCTATAAAGAATGGGTGAAAACTGAAGGAAAAGGTCTGAATTTGTTATAACAAAGGATTTCTTTTTTTCCCTCTGAGGCAATTTGGGTTAAGTGACTTGCTCAGGGTCACACAGCCAGGAAGTATTAAGTGTCTGAGGACAGATTTGAACTCAGTTCCTCCTGACGTCAGGGCTGGTGCTCTTTCCACTGCACCACCTAGCTGCCCCTAACAAAGGATTTCTTAACAGAGTCATCAAATAATGAAATGGGTAGCTTTAGATAGTAACAACCTTTTAATCACTGAAGATCCTCAAGCAGAAACTGCAAGACCACTAGTTTGGGATAATGTAGAGTATTTATTTTTAAATTTCAGATTGAGACAAAGTGTTCTTTAAGGTGAGTTTCAACTAAAATCTGATTAAAGCTCTTTGCTCCAAGAGAAGCACAGTAAATTGAGATTATCTGACCTGATTGCCTTATAGCACCTCCTAATTTCATCCATTGTGGTTTATATTCCACATCACTGATAAGTATTCAGCTTCCCATTTGGGGGCCATCCAGCTACCAAGGGAGGAGAAGAAAAAAAAACCTTTACATCTACTTCAGGGAATATTGTTTTTTGTTAATGGGTACACCAAGATCTGTAACAATTGGGAAAATTTCCACATTTGTGTCATCATCAGGGTTAGCTATTCACCTACCTGGTTTGAAGAAATCCAAATATTTATTCAATGACTTGTATAATCCAATCCAAAATTTAAGAAGAGAAGAAAGAAACTCTGTGATATAACTGCTAAAAGTTGACTTCCTTGCTATTTCTAGATCCAGATCCATAAACAGATCACATATTCTTTTTTTGAGAACTCTAGGCTAAAATCAAGTCCCAACAGATACTCACATGGTGACCTCTTCAGTTATTTAGAAGTGGAATGGAAATCCCAGGTACACCTATTCTGTTCCTTGCCTCCTTTTCATTAATTTAGACTCGCTATTCAATTGCCTTCACAACTCTCCTCATTTCCTCAAAGAGATGAGAGGCTTTCGTAGTTTTATGAAAGCATCTCTAGAAACAGTTCTAAATATCTGGAGTGAGAGGAGCTGGGTATAAATGTTCTGTTAGAACAGCAATACATATGGGGATTTTATTCAAAAGAATTCTGGATCTGGAGTCAGCAAAGAGCTTGACTTCCTTCCTCTTACTTATTAGCTGAAATTAGCTGAATGTTCTTTGAACCTTGGATGTTTCAAATAGAAAACATATAATAACACCTATAGTATCTAACTCATAAAAGCTATAGGGAGAATCAACTGAAAAAAATGTCTTTTGGAGTGCTTTACAAAATTGGAATGAACTGTATAAATGTCAGCTATTTTTACTTTTTAATCCATGCTAATGGAGGATTACAAGGGGCACTAAGAGGTTAAGTGACCTTATCCAGTGTCACTCTAGTATGTATCAGAGGCAGGACAGGTGTTCCTATCTCTGATGGAAGTTCTCTGTTCTCCACACTATACTGACTCTAAGGTAATTCTTAACTGAGATAATATTTGTAAAGCACTTAGTTCAGTGCCTGACATATAGTAGGAGCTACATAAATGTTTATTCCCTTGCCTTCTTCTCTTAAGTCTATATAGATGGTATACCAAGTGCTGAAGTACTAAGCTGGATTGAAAAAGAAGAGTTCTTTGTGCTAATGAAATCACAGGTTCAGTGAGACAGGATGAGGGAGAGTAGAGTGGGATGTTGGTGTTGCTATGGTTAATACAAATAGCCTTAGCCAAAACTTTTGGTTAATAGATAGAAAATAGGCAACTTTTAAAAAATTAGAATTAGCAATTTTAAATCTGTGTCTTCCTAAAGTCTGTGCTAGACATATTTTAGTTTTTATAAAACATTAACTAATGGCAAAGACATGCAATTGGCAGTCTTCATTATCAATTGATGTCAAAAGCATGGCATGATAGAACTTTATGAAAATGAAGAGCAAAACATACTTATCTCATTACTTCACTGATCATATTCTGAATTTAGAATGTCTTGTTCCTATTTAAAAGCCCTCAACTAAATTAAATTCAATCATTTTACCCCTGAAGGTCAGTCTTGGCCTGGCCTAAAGATATAGATGCCAGTATCTTTGATGTATAATGCCCTAGATCCATGTCATTTCCCAGTCCAGTCAACCCACACAAAAACTAATAATTCTAGAATTGATCCTCTATTTGGAGAACTTTTATAAAAATGATTCCTAAATCCTTTGAGATTGTGCTTGATGCAAGCTCTTCAGATAATCCCAAGAAAAGTCCTGACTTCTGCTACCATCAGGTGGCAGATGAACTGAGGTCAGACAAATACTAGGAACCCATTCCAGAAATGTATAAACCCACTTAGCTCTCCTTAAGACAATTTCACCATACAGAAGTGACCAGGACTCAGCCATTGAATTAGATTGGATTAGAATCAGAAACCATGGATTAAACATCTCACTAATATACTTAAACCCATATGACCTTAGAAAAATCTTATCATATTGTAAAGCCTCAATATTTATTAATCTCTAAAATGAGACAGTTGGACTAGAGATAATTTCTTTAATGTCCATTCTAGCTTGTGAAGAAGACAGATCCCAGAGCACTTAACAGAAAACATTGGGACTTTTGTAAAATGATGGGTTTTTTTCCTTCTTTAGGTCATTTCTAAAGTAAATATCCTATTATTTTTTTAATGAGAGCAGGTAGTTTTTCCCCAAAAGAAGATAAGAGTCTCATATGGCTTCACCTAGTATTGAGAGTAAATCAGAAGAGGGGGAATGATTTGTGGGTATCAACTGTGAACAGAATACACTGACTCTTGATAATGAAATAATTTATGGATCTTGACATGAAGAACATCTTCTAAGAAGAGTGAGATATAACGACAATAATTATGTTAGGCAATGCTACAAGTGCATCAGGAAAGAGCAGAATAAAATATTGCATGAAATTTGGTCAGGATTGCCATCATGAAAGATTGGGGAATTCTTTCTGGAGGAAGTGATATTTTAATAGAGTTTAAAGGACAGATAAAAATTCAACAGAAAAGGGGAGAACTTTTTAGTACAGGATTTGTTCAGATAATAAATAATATTTTCCCTCCTTGCCTCTCATTTTACTTAATTCCTAAAGTTACTAGAGGAAAATAATGACATATTCAATAACTGTACTTCCATAATTCAAGGAATTCTAAATACACTAATATAAACTTCTTCCACCTACCCAGACTGTAAGCCTTCCATACTTTAGTAAGCTCTCTACATGAGTTATTGTGACTGGTTGGTTACCCTCTGGTGATGAATCTAGTTAGATGAAGCTATAAGTTCCTTGAGGGCAAGAACTACTTCATTTTTGTCTTGGTAATTCTGGTGCAAGATAAGAATTCAGTAACTGCTAGTCAAATGAAAGAATGAATGAATTGGTGGATGAATATACAGATGAACAACAGTTGGTCTCCTGACAGCCAAGAAATCTAGAGTAGTCTTGGACTGCTAGTCACACTGTATTCCGTTTAATTATATCTAACTTTGAGTGTTGTATTTAGTTCTGTCTATCATGAATTAAGGAAGACATTGATAATCTAGAGAGTGTCCAGCAGAGAGAAAATAGGATAATGAAGAGTTTTGAGTCCATGACTTGTAAGGATCAATTGAAGGAACTGGGTGTATGTAGCCTGATGAAAAAGAAAAAAAGACTTGGGGAACTAGATAACTTTGTATAAGTATTTGAAGGGCCTTCATGTGGAGAAAAGATTCAACTTTTCTGTTTTGTCTCAGAGGGCAGAGCCAGGAGCAATGGGGAGAAAACATCAAAGAAGGCAGCTTAATGTTAGAGGGGAAAAAAATTCCTAACAACTAAAGCTAACAATCCATTCCAAAAATGGAACAGGCTGCTTTGCAAAATGGTTTATTTACTCTCCTTAGAGGTCTTTGAGCAAAATCTGGATGACCACTTATTGGGTATGGTACAATTGGGATTTCTTGGGATGGATTAGGTGGCCATAGCAGTCCCTTCTAATTTAGGTTCTGGGATTCTAAGAGTACAGACATTAAATGTAGCTCTGGGTCTGTGCAAGCTTTGGCAGTTTGGTAGAACCTGCCAGAGCTTGTCCTTTTCTGGGATCACATTCAAGAATTCAGGGTCACATTCATTTCATGATGAGGCATTGGAGCAGGACTTTAGCTAGAGTGTTTATCTATGGCTATAGAATATATGCTCACCAAAAGGGAATTTCTCATGGCCATACTTGGACTTTAAATGAGGTATGGTATAATGGAGGGTGCATTTGATAACCTGAAAGTTGATAGCAACTCCTCTAGTTGCTGACTATGTCACCTCAAGCAAATCAGTAAATTTCTTTCAAGCTCAGTTTTCTCATTTGTAAAATGGAGATAGATTTGCCCTCAAATAGGGTTGTTGTGAGGAAACTGCTTTGTGAAACGTGAAGCATTATATAATTATTATTATTTAAATAACATTATTCATATATAGGTGGCCTCCTAAGGCTTCCAGAACTATCTACATACAGTCTATTGTTTCTCTTAAGACATTCATGTTCAGAGTTGATCTGAAACCTCACTACAACATATTATTTTTGAATAGGATGCAACTACATAAATATATTGCCTATTGCCCCTGTTGCACCTGTACCCAATTCACCCACTCCTTCCTTCCATGCATTTGCTTTGAGGTCCCAGGCTAATACAAGCAAAGGCAACATTGGGTTGCTATATGGGTCTTCCTATGATCCATCTGACCAGAAAATTCAACTTTCAAAGAGTCAAGCATGTTCCCTAACTCAGAGACTGTAGAATGTGAGAAAAGTAATAAAAAAATTGAAGATATATCAAATGTTTTATAGAAATCTCACCTATTGGTGAGATTTGGTGATATCTGTATTATACTTCTTATTGGTTTCTATATCCTGCCTTAGTCCTCATAACAATCAACAAAGACCTGATGAACTGCATAGAATCTGAGTCTTCCCCAAGGACAAATGTTAGTGAGATGAGTTAAAGTAAAGCAGAAGGCACAGGTCAGGATAGGGTAGGATACCACCTCAGGGGACAATAGGCAATATATTTATGTAGTTAATATATGTTTATATATATCTTCCCTCCCTAAGGAAGAGGGGGAAGGGGGTAATGGGGAAGCTGGGGGCAGTGGAGGACAGGGGACAAGTTCTTTATGAACTAGTAGACATGTAACTAGCAATTTTGTCTCTGGGACAATGTTACAAAGCATATCCTCAAATCAGGGCGTTTTTATTTTTTTTAATTTTATAAAGGTAAAGCATTATACATTCACTTCAGGACAGCTGTCTTGTCACCCCATGGGAAGTTTAAGGTCCCTGTGGGGAGGAGCTCATTTGGAATGTGGTGATAGAAGGAAGGAAGCAGACTATGGGCAGCTTCCTATTTTAATTAGTTTTTCTAGATCTGCATTACTACTGAAAGGATGGAGGTGCTCTCAAGTAGCCTCTAAATTTTGATAGCCTGGGACACTTCACACTAGTTTCTGGTCTCAGACTAGGGGCTATGTTTTTCTTTTTAGTATTTCTGTGCTCCATATAGCACCTAGCAGAACAGCAGGCACAAAATATGTGTGAAATAAATTCTTGCCAATTTGATTGCTTGTTTGATCAATTACATCCACATCAAGGAGCTGCCCCTTGAAATTTCTAAGGTTTTTCAGTTTTAAAATTGTATGACCTATGTACATCAATAGAGAATACATTCAATTGAACAGACATGTAGTAAATAGCTGTTATGTACAAGGAATTGTGATAGAATAGTCTCTGCCATGAAGTAGCTTAAGATGTGTTCTTGTTGAGCCATGGTCTGACTTAAACCTAGAAAAGCAAAGAAAGTGTTTTTTTTTTTTTTGTCGTTGTTGAAAATATGGAGGGTTTGGCTCAGGAAAAATTCAGTTACATGGAATCTCCAGAAAAATGGAAATGTGATATAAAAATGGTTATAAGATAGGTGCTATTATCAAGAAGGTTATCACCAGGGAAAGGAAATACACACAAGTAGCTACAGTAAAAGAGAATTTAAGATCTGCAAAAGAGAGGTCCAAGCAAAACTATATGAGAAATTTGAGGAGTGAAAAAGCACTTTTACCTGAGGATATGTATACATATATAAGTGCTTCTGTTTGCTATTTTTTCCTACAGATTCTGAATAACTGAATTCTTCTCTGGCCAAAACCCAAGTATTTCAAAATTTTCTTTGTTTTGAGTCAAGATTATCTACTCCACTCAAATGTAAGCTCTTTTGGGGCAGACCCTACCCATATTCTTGTACTTAGTTTTAAAAAAAAGTGTCTTAAACTTAAGAAGTGTTAATAAATATTAGCCTTTGAATGAATGAATGAACAAATGAATATAAATGAGGAACATGTTGGGACAATCAATACAGCTAACAACCATAGGAATGCAATGAGCCAAAAGCATCTCTGCTTCCAGTTGAAATCCTGGATGAATGCTGGGAGAAAGGAATCTGTTTAACAGGTGTGTTTGGAATCTGCCAGGAAACACTGGGTCAAGTCCAGTACCACTGAGCCTATCTGAATGTCTTCTCTGTTGATTTTCTGTGACTGAGTAATAAAAGTTAAAGAGATGGGGAGTAACTGAAGCAAAGACTCATTCCCTACAACAGTCATACAATGGCTGGAGCATTGCCCAAAGTGACATGGGGTCTGCTTCACCACTCTGGAGAGGACTTTAATGGACTGGCTTTACCCACATCCTCAGGACCATGCAATCATAGAAAGAATCTGAAAACAGTCCACATCTTACTTTGCTTTCAATAGACATTTTAAAAAAATCATTTACATGTGAATGGGACTGCTCCAAATATCCACAGGCAGATCGATGCATGCTAATGGTTTAGATTCTCTAAAATCTGGGATTTATATAACAGTGCTTTTCTCTCTCTAGTCACTAACAAAAATGCCTGAATTATCTTAATTCTAGAATGTAAATTATTCCAATTTCTAGGCCATCATTTTAAAGCTGTCAAAGTCAATATTTTTAACAGCCTACAGAAAAATTACAACTGGGAGATGTCTAAACAAGTTGTGCTTGAGGTCTTAAGGCAATTTCTGGCAAGAATCTAGGCTAAGGTAGAAAAATACCCTCAATTGTCTTCATTCTGATGGAAAAAAACATCAATTCATCCCTTCACCCATTTGTCTAGAAGAAAGCAAATGAACTGTTCTGCTTGTATTGATCACTTTCAATCTGTTATTTCATATTAATGGATTAATCATTTGTCCTTTCATCCAAAAGTTTAAAAATAACTTAATTTCTTAAGTAAAAGCTCAACATTTATCCGCAAAAAAGGAGATAAAGCTTTCCACAACTGCTTCCTCTGAAGTTCCAAGTTCCAACTCCATGAGAAGTTAGTTTCTAAGGAACTGGTAAAAGAGGAACTCTTAGCTTAGTGGAAAGAACAATAACTTTGGAATCTAGATTCAAAGCCAACTTCTATGACCTATGCCCTGTGCAACCTTGGCAAGTTGGTGCCAGCTCCTAGAATTCAATCTCTTTTTTAAAATTCAACAAACATTTATTAGTTCCAACTATATGTCAGGCACTGTGATAAGTGCTGGATATACAAAGACAAAACAAAACAATCCCAACATTCAAAAAACATAGGAGAAAACAAAGAGTACATAGATAAATAGGGATGGAGAGAAGAGGATAAAGTAAAAGGGTTTTTCCATTTATTATTTTTTAATTCATATTTTTAAATTTTTGAGTTCTGAATTCTCTCCCTTCTAGAGGGAATTGTGAAGGTAAGAAGTGTGGTGTAAATTGTACATAAGAAATTATGCAAATCCTATTTCCATGTTAGCCATGTTGCAAAAATAAAATAAAATAAAGCTAGAAAAATAAAGAAAGTGAAAAAATATGATTCGATCTTCATTTAGACTCCATTCTTTCTCTGGAGGTGGATAACATATTTTATCATAAGTCCTTTGAAACTATCTTGGATGGATACAATATAACTGAAAGTACCAGGAAAGTCCTCTTGAAGGAGATAGCTTTGAAGTGAGTTCTAAAGATTGCTAGGGATTCCAAGAGATAAAGGTGATGGGAGAAAGCATTCAAAAAAGATGGAATAGATTATGAAAATATTTGGTTATAGGAGATGAAATGTCTTCTATGGGGATGAGCAAGTAGACCAGTTTTGATATGGCATGGGGTATATGAGACGGAATCATGTGATATCTGCCTATAATAGGGGTACTTAACCTTTTTATGCATCATGAAACCCTTCAGAAGTCTTTTGCCTATGATTCCCCTTCTCAAACTAATGGTGTAAAATGAATAAAAGACATAGGATTACAAAAAGGCCATTATATTGAAATACACATATCAAAAAAAAAATTTTTTTTGTTAATTCATAGGCCCCAGGTTAAGAAGCCTTGGCCTAGAAAGATAGGCTGGAGCCAATCTGAGAAGGACTTTAAATGATGAACAATTTTTTTTTTAAATTTTGCTTAGAGGCAATAAGCAGCCACAATTAAACTTCTTCAGCAGGGGAGTTACATTGTCAGGCTTGTGCTTTAGGAATAACAGTTTGGCAGTTCTGTGGAAGACTGAGAGAATCGGATTAGTTGATCACTAAAGTCCCTTCCAGGTCTTGTGCCTGTGAAAAAGCAACAGAAGTTTTGTCCCTAAAGATCCATTTCCCTCCAGATAAATAAAATTCAATAGTCCTTCCCAATCACCCTCAATTTCCCCTCAAAAAAAATCTACCATCAAAGGGTTGGGTTTAGAGAAAATAAGAGGGTACAAAGAAGGAAAAATGAAATGAAGAAATACTTCTAATATGCCTTTGGTGTATGATCAATTAATTAGTCCATGAGTGCCAAGTACTAAGGTAAGAAAGACTAAAAAGCTTCACTACCAAACCCAGCTGGAGGCTCTGTTAGGTACCTCCAACTGACATAAGTCTCAGTAAGTAGATTGGTAGTGCTGGAAAATCTCTGTTATGGGCTCATCTTCTATTCAGAGGATAGAAAACATCCCATTCCTCTAGCTCTGAAGTAGGATTAATTGATTGGTCTCATATGAACCTGAAAGCCATTAAGAGCTCTGAGATGAAAAGCAATTCAAATTGCTTTATTACCATTTTCTAGTAAAGTACCAGTTTAGAGTTTGGACCCACTGTGAAGCAGCAGGCTTCCAGATATTGGCTGTGCCGGCATGCACTCCTGGAAGAGAGGAAATGACTGGATCTTAAAACAGAAACATCTGCTCCAATCTTGAACAGGCTTGTCACTGAGACCAAGCACTGGGGGGCTTCTTCTTCACACAATTGCATGAGTCCCACCAGTTGGTGTCACTGCAAACTGGACACCAGAAGGAGCTTTATCTTGACTTCTAACTTTCTGGACTCTGCCAGAATCTTTTTGGAAAATTTGGATCTCATTTATTAAATTGGGGAGGGAAGGTCACAGAGAAGGGGAAAAGAGAGGTCTAAATGTTCTTGTGAGACATATATATCACAGGGATGTCTGACAAGGCAATCAAGGGTAAAGAACATTTTGTTACCCAAGAATTTTATATTCCTAAAACACAAACATTATGAAAAATGCAATGATGGCCAGTTACATACATGAAGCTCAATACCCTCTGTAGAAATTTTTAACCTTTTTGTGACATGTACTCAATGACAATGTGGTGAAGAAATGGGCCCTTTCTCAGAATAATGCATAAAACTCACGAGTTTAAATGCACATAATAAAACACATAGGATGACAGATGCAGATAAGTAGAACAATGGATAAGGGCACTGGGTCTGACAACAAGAGTACTTGAGTTGAAATCCAGCCTTAGACACTTACTAGCTGTGATCCTGGACAAGTCACTTCCTATAATGTTCACTTTGTGTTAAAGGAAATTACTTGGCAGATAAGCAAAGAAATACAATCTTTTTGTTTCTAGACCCCAAACTCACCTATAATAGACCTGAGGGGAAAACTTTTTGCAAAGAATCCCATGGAGTTTGGCACTCTGGCCCAAATGTTAACTTCATTTTATTTCAAGGTTATATAATGTCAGATTTTATCTCAATTGGAATAAATTGATCTTCTCACTAGTTATTATTCAAAACATGAAATTCCGTTTAAAAAAGAGCTGTTGTCATGGCCTTTGTTCAAACTGGATAGTCCAAATGATGCTATATTATAACTAGAGACCAACTAAACTGGACCACAGTAATAAGCTCCAGAGACTAGACAACTCAAATTTGAATCTTAACTAAGTCTACTACTTAGGTGACCTAAGGATATCTGATCCTCTTTTGTTTGAAAAAAAAAAAAAAAAAGAATTAAATTTGATGACCTCTAAGATTCCTTTAAAAGGCAGTAGGTAGAGCATTGAGCCTGGAGTAAAGATTCCATTTTGTGAGTTCAAATCCAGCACTTGCTAACTGTGTGAACCTAAGTTAGTCACTCAATCTAGTTTGCCTCAGTTTCCTCATCTGCAAAAGTAGCTGGAGTACTCATAAATATTCTCTGGGTCTGGTCTAAGTGACTATATAGAAACTCAAGGTGATCCTACTTCCAGAAGTGATGACTCTGGGACTAACATTATATGATGAACAAGTCATCTAATTGGTTGCAAAACCAAAATTAATGATTCTGTTGTATAACAAGACCTTTTACTCCTTCTCCCTTTTCTTTCCATTGTGGCTTTTTGAGGAAGTAGAATGACTTTGAGCAGTCTCTGAAAGGTGAGTCGGGGCAAATGGCTACCTTGTGTCTTACCCCAGCTAAGGAATCGATGAGCACATGGCCATCTCAGTTTCTAATGGTTGCCATGTCCTGATCTTAGGCAAATGAATATTTCAAAATGGAAATATTTAATCAACCTTGTTAGTATGGGAGATCTGGAAACTCATCAGTGACCAGAGATGATAACAGTGGCCACTGGAGCAGTAATAGCCAACATGAGTGAAAATAGTTATAATGAAATATTGGGGGGGTGGGGGGAGGCAGGAAACTAAGTATACCAGCAGCTTCAAAAAGCACCAAAGAAGAATACCAACTTTGGACCCTAAGAAGGCACCAACCCTCAGAGTCCAAAAGAATGTTATACATAAGTATTCCACAAAAGGATTTCCAGGATTAGGAGTGGAATATATCCCTTTGCCTCGTGTGTTCTCTACATATGTCTCATTACCATTATGATCTAAACTTGTATCCATTCTCCCTGCCTCTATAGACATAAGATATACTTATGGTATATGGTGAGAAAGTGTACTCAGGATTTACAAAACCAGATTTATGGGAATGTTTTATACTCATCATTCTTATTATATATGTTTAGTAAATATCTTTTACAAAAGCTAATTGTCAGGATGACTGTTAATGGAGAGCTTACTCATGAGGCTCAAAGAGTAATTAAAACTCACATAGTTATTCCTCTAATCTTGAGAGGAAGAGGAGAAATTGTTCCTTTGGGGACCCAACCTATGAGCATACATGCCAATTGGGAGGGTGGGCTCAAAAAGAGCCATATCATTATAACAAAGATCTCTCTGTAACAAGATTTCCCAGGCACAGTCAATGAAAACTTGACCATTCAATACAGTAAGACAACCAATTAACCCTTGTCACTTGTTACCATTGCTTTTTACTGCATGGTATTTTATATGTGACTGCCATTTGTCTTCAAAAGCATAATTACTACTTGTATAATCTTTAATGGACAGCTATATAGAGAATAGATAGAATGGATAAAGATAGTAGATACAGCAAATAGGGTCATGAAGAGACAGACACAACTGAACAACAACAAAAATAGTGTCCAGTATCATATACCCTCATCAAAAATATGAGTTTTAATAGAAGTTATTTTCATTTTGCTGCCTAAAACCTTATATAGCACCCTTTTTTGGCTTACCCCCCAAAAGAATCTACTACCTCAAGGTTTTAGAGCAAACACTATGAGATGTGATTCCTAATATTTTAGCTCAAAAACCCACATCAGTGTGACTACTATTAGCCAATAGACACCATGTTCTTGGCCGTAGTTGTTTTTTTTTTTTTTTTTTTAAGTAGCTACAAAATATTCCTCCTATTTAAATCTAGGGTTCATTCTTTTTCAGATATACACAGCATCTGTGGGAAGGCACAAATTTAAGTACGATGGTAATAAAGGAAAATATACAAAGAATATATATGGCCAAGGCAATTCACATTTCCTCATATTACAAGTTTGAGGAGTCCTTTCGTTTTTTTTTTTTTTTTCCTTTTGAAGAATCTTCTCCAAGTTCTTGGGTGCAGCATCTCTGCTGTATAGGTCACTAAGCTAGGTTCCCTGGGTCTACCCCATTCCACATTCAGTTCTCTTCTCTGTGGCTGGGGGTCCTATTCTTTAAAGCTGTTTCTGTTCTCAAGTTAACTTAACTTCCTGTATCTGTCTCTATCTTTAGCATGTGTATCTCTGTTCCTGAATTGTACCTGAAACTCTCTTGACCTGAAATCTCAAACTGCTAGATGGGTGTCTCCAGTTCTGCTGTTAAATGCCATGGCCATTAGGGAGAAAGAACAGAAAAGTTCCTTCCTTGCTCCAGACAAGGTGACCTCCTATACAAATCATTCCTGAGTCTGTAATACCTCCAACTATCCAATTGTATCTATCTAGGCTTAGATATTTAAAATCCCAAAAAGATGTATCCAATTTTTTTTTTGCTCTTCCAATAAAGTTATTCCCTTAATTACTTTAGAAAAACTATTCACATGTCATAAAGAGATTAGATAACAAATAGTTACAATTTAATTTAATACTTCATTAACATGTTACCACTATATTCTGAGATTTCAATGATTGTATCAAGTGAGGCAGAAGGGAAGGAAGATACTTATCCTGTTTTCTTGTGGTGGTGGTGAGATTGGTCTATAAATGATAAGCAATTTAAACTTTAAAAGTTGTAATAACTAAGAATTGGTCTACTTCCCTTACCAGCAATAGCTTAAGATCTTAGGACTTGAATTCTCTTATATCTTTACTATTGAATAACATGTCAGGTAGATATTCATAGAGGATATAATGGACAGCAATTTAATACTGATTGAGCTTTTTTTTATATGAATATTAAGCCAGTGATGATCCCCAGTAGATGTGAGCTTAGTTTTATCATGATATGCAAATAGTTCTTCATTTAATGCCTTCTCATCCCCAACAGCACACATTTGCATTCAAGATTGTTATGAACACTAAGAAAACTATTTGCAGATCTCTGTACCCCTAGGTCTTTTAATTGGGACTGAAAGACCTCTTGTTTTGGGGGTTTTATAGAGGGGATCCTTGTTCAGATACTAAATGGATCAGGTAACTTCCATCTCTTAGATTCTATGCTTCTACAAAATGGTTGAATGGATCTCAATCAACAGGCAAGAATCTAATAAAGCAAGAGACAAGGGCACACAAAGTTCCTGGCCATATGAATTAGAAAATGAAAAAGTCATATGGTAGTGTTTCCAAATCACAGCTCTGGAACTAGAATGTTATCTGATCCAATCAATTTATTTTATTGATGAGGAAAACGAGACCCAGAGAGATTAATTGATTTTTCCAATGTTAGAGGTAAGATTTGGATCCACAGGTATTCTGATTCCAGAGCCAATGTCCTCCCTTTTTATTGCACTATATAGTTTTTGGGTAATAAAGAAACTTTAAAACAGGATAGATATAAAGGCCAAACTGGTGTGATAACTTCCAAAAATACAAATACTGGTTTATTTGTTCACTGATAACAATAACAATATTAGCAGCGGCATTAATAATATAAATAATATTTATATATCTTTAAAGTGTCCAAAGTACCATATAAAATTATCTCATTTCCTATCAGTAACATCTTCCACCTCCAAAAGCTCATCATTAGGAAACTTCATGAGAGATTTAGCACTTATACCTCACTGCTACCCTAAGTTGCCTCTGTTTTTCTGTTTGGAGGACTGAAAAATATAAAATGCTTTCCCAAATCTCTCTTTAAAGAGGACCCAGATGCTGCTAGGTATCCTCTGCCACCCCATTACAGATTTTTGCCTTCCTTTCCAGAATTGTCTTTGCATCATTAGATCTTAAGTTTTTTGACAGGAGGTAATGCCTTTCTTTTTTATTTTATTTTTTTATTTATTCTTGGCACAGTGCCATGTGCATAGTAAGCACTTGAGAAATTTTCTATTAAAAAGTTTTCCATTGTTTTGTATTGTATTATTTGATCCTCACAACCATTCTGAGAGGTAAATGCTATATTTTTTTTTCTAAATAGGCTAATATTTATTATTTAATAAAGCAAGCAACAAAGTATTTTACAAGATTTTAAAGTTTGTACAATTCTTTCCTTACAGTCCTTTGATTCATATGTATTAGAAAAAACAGAAAGGATTAATCTCTTGAATGTGACTTGACCAAGGTCAGAAGTGGGATTCAAATCTTCATCTCTTGACAGAAATTTCAGTGCATTTTTACTATGCCCCAAGACCTATGTAAAGTGACTATCTCACAATCTCATATTCTCACTAGATCTATTCTTCAACCAGAAGTATTCATTGCAGCTGGAAATAGTCTTGTACTACTAGAAATAGTGAAGACATACATAAAAGGCAAGGTCAAAGAGACATGAAGCTCTGGTCTATGATAAAAAAAATGGCAGATTTCTAAGTTGAAGTCTTGGCTAAAAGAGATTAGGGGGGGAATGAAAAATCATAGAATGTTTATATTCTAGTATTGTGGATCCCAATTTTATAGTAAAAAAAGCAATTAAAAAGAAACAAAAAGACTCCACAAGTCAACAATCTGACTCTCCCTTATTAGACTCCTCACTCCTTGTGCTAGTCCAACTTTCAATTACCTGGTAAAAAGAAAGGGAAGATGGGGACACAGACAACAAGTAATAAACAGTAAACACAGATTGTCACTGTGAGTAGAGTAGAAAATAAAGGAGTCAATGGATATGAGCAAATAGTTTGAAAAAAGAAAGTGAATACCATTAAAAACCATAGGAAAAAAGGGTTTCAAATCAATACCAAGAAGAGAGGTATTAAAAAAAAAAAAAAAACAAGTCTAAGATTTTGGCTCATTGTCAACAAAATGGAAATAACAAAAGAAAGAAATAGTATGGGAGAGACTGTGAAAAGATAAATTAATGAGGTGTTAGTTTAACTGAAAATTAGTCAAATATTGTAGAAAACAATTATAACTTACTAAAGAAAAATAATGAAACTGTTTACACTCGCTGACAATTGATCTCACTACTAGACTTGCATACAAACATTCAAAGACAGAAAGTACAGTGTCATAAATACAAAGACATTAATAACATTTTCAAGACAGCAAAAAAAAATAGAAACAAAGTGGATGCCCCCTAATTGGGGAATAATGTTACAATTTTTGATATATTGATGAAATAAAATTTTATTGTTCTATAGTAAAAAAAATGACTAAGAGGAATGCAAAAAAAATAAGACTTTTATGAACTGATATAGAAGGGGAAATCCAGAACTACATAGTGAAATCACTACAATAACTGGGGTGGGGGGAGGCAACTAGATGACACAGTGGATAGAACACTGGCTCTACAGTCAGGAGGACCTGAGTTCAAATCCAGCCTCAGACACTTAATACTTCCTAGCTGTGTGACCCTGGGCAAGTTAGTTATTTAACCCCAATTGCCTCAGCAAAAAAAAAAAAAAAAAAAAAATCATTACAATGATGTAAATGAAAACACTAAAGATAGTTAATTACAGATTAAAGATGATGAATAATATAGGCTCAACAGATGGTGAAATATATCTCCTTCCTCAACAGTATAGAAGTAGGAAGACTATATATGGGTATTGAATGTCTTGTACACTGACAAAAAAGGATCATTTATTGGTTCATTTTACTTAATAGCCTTTCTTTGCAACAAGTGAGAGCTCTATGATGAAGAACATTAATGGCAGAAGGTCTCCAGTGGAAAGTTCCAGACATCTGTGCTGTTTAACATTTTTTCAATGACTCTGATAAATGTATATATAATATACTTATCTTTGCAGACAACAGAAAGTTGGGATATACAACAGCATCAGGATCCAAAAGGATCTTGATAGATTAGAGCAAAGATTTCAAATATATGACTATAATCTTCCTGAGGATAAACTGAATGAGATTAAAATATTATTGGGAAATACTTAACAAAATAACTTAATAATAAAAGACAGATAATGTTAATATGTGGTTTTCTATATTAAATATAAACCTGAAGGGATTCTTATAAAAGTTTAGGGGCCCTTATTTTTATGAGTTTGATATCATTGGGCAAGAGCACAGGGCTAAATTTAAGAAAATGAAAGTCAATAGAGATAAATACAGGGTTGTACTAAGGGGCAGCTTCTATAGCTTATAAGGGCTAGTTGTTAAATTTTCACACTTACACCTCAGAAATAGGCACTTCAAATAAGTATTTTATTTGTCATTGTGCTGGCTTTCTACACTTAAGAAAATGATGGAGAAAATGTTAATGAAGGTTAAACTTAAAAATGTATTATAGCTATGATTAGGGTTTTTTTTCCTTTTTTTTTTCTTTGCTGAGGCAATTGGAGTTAAGTGACTTGGCTAGGGTCACACAGCTAAGAAGTGTTAAGTGTCTGAGACTAGATTTGAACTCAGGTCCTCCTGACTTCAGGACTAGTGCTCTATCCGCTGCTTCACCTAACTGTCCCTTCTTTTTCTTTTTTAATAAAGAGAGCCAGTTGTTAACATTTACCAGAGTAATGCTGGATAAATATAAAGAATTGCACTTGGATACAAAAATTCATCTCCCAAGAAAGATAGAGAAGGTATGGATAAAGTCATTCTCAAAAAAAGATCTAGAGATTTAAGTATATTATCATTTCAATGTGAATAAGCACTATGAAATTGTTGTTGTCATTTTTCAGTCGTGTCTGATTTTTCATAATTCCACCTGAAGTTTTCTTGTCAAAGGTATTAGAATGCCATTACCTTCTCCAACTCATTTTACTGGTGAGACAATTGAGGAAAACAGGACTAAGTTACTTGTCCAAAGTCACATAGCTAATATCTGAATTCTGGATATGAACTCAGGAAGATGAATCTTCCTGATTCCAAACCCAGGCACTATTCACTGTGCCAAATAACATTCACTATAAATGAGTAGTATGAAGTATCCAAAAAAAATTTTAATATGATAATTTATTATTCAAGAAATAGGTAGGTGTGAAATCTCATTGAAACTTATTCAAACTTAATTTGGAGTATTTGGTCAGTTCTAAGTACCATAGGTCTTCAAAAAAAGGTTATAAAATATCTAAAAGGGGGCCATCAGAATGATGATATATGAAGATCATGATGGTATATGAGGATCTTCGTGGCATATGTTGAAGAAGTTGACTGTGTTTACCTTGGGGAAAAGAAAACTTGGGGAAAATATGATAGCTATCTCTAAGTATTTGAAGAATGGCTGTCTTGCTGAAGAAATATTAATTAAATTTGTACTATTAAATGCCATAGAAAAGAACTCAGGGCAATGAATAAAAGTTCATCCAAGTTCACTTAGGGAAACTTTCCCCTATAATTAGAGGTTTCCAAACTATTTTATTTCCCTTCAATTGCAACCCTAATGCTTGGCACAATTCCTGGCACATTGTAAATACCTAATAAATCTGTATTAACTGATTTTATTTCTGTAAAGCATTTTATAGTTACATTAACAACTACTACATGTGTTGGTAGATGGGCTTTCAAGTACTTTCTATGTTTTCTAGTTAGTATGAGTAGAATTTCTTTTTATGTAGCTCTTCTTTCTGACTTTTGTTGGTAATATATACAAAGGATTACACTTGTATAGTTAGATAGATAGATAGATAAATAGATAGATCTTGATAATTTATTGGTTATCAATTGATTCAATTAATTTTTTGTTTAATCTACTGGTCTTTAAGTAACCTTTCTATTGTTGTTGTTCAGTCATATCTGACTCTTTGTAACCCCATGGACTAAGCTGCCAAAGAAGTTTTCTTGGCAAAGGTACTGAAGGGTTTGTTTCCTTCTCCAGTGGATTAAGGCAAACAAAGAATAAAAGACAGGTTTAGGATCTCACTGCTAATAAAGTGCCTCAAGCTGAATTTAAACTCAGGTCTTCCTGAGTTCAGGTTTAGCACCTTAGCCTCTGCCTAGTCTTTAAACAGATTATTATATTATTTATTTAAAAAAAACAATAATTTTCTTTCCTTTTCAACTATGTTTGTGTCCTCTGTTTATTTTTCTTGTCTTATTGCTACAGATAGAATTTCTAAACATGATGTCAAATACTAGTAATGACAATGGACATCCTTACTTTATCCCTGATCTTATTGTAAAGGTCTCTAGCATTTCTCCATTATAAATAGTGCTAACTTTAGATTCTATGTAGATATTATTGATCTTAAGAAAATGTCCATTTCTTATGGTTTTTAATGTTTTAATAGATATAAGTATTACATCTTTCAAAAGCTTTCTACATCCAAAGATGCATTTATTTGATTGGATTATCTGTTGTTTTTATAATTTTTTCTCAATACTTTAGAAGTTATTCAAATTATATTTGTCATCTTTCTTGAAAGGTAATTTTTTGTGATTGGCAAAGAATATATTTAATATTTATGCTTTTCTGCATTTGTTTACAAGGTATTTATGCCCTAGCACATTGTTAGTTTTTGTAAAGCACCAAAAAGAGCTGAGAAATGTTCATATTTTCTTCTATTTTTATTCATTGATTGCAAAAAATCATTATATTTCACTTTTCTATAATTCTATTAATATATTTAAGTTCTTCCTTGTTTATCATTTTATAATAATTTTCTATTTAATTTTATTTTATTTTTAAGTACTTAGATGACAGAGAGACAGAGACAAAGAGAGAGGATAGATACATAATTAGAGATGGAGATATGACATTGTAATTTGATTATCTATGTTGTCTTTAAATATAATCTTGTTTCCTTGGGTTTTTTGAAAATCATGTCTATTTGTACTGTTGTTTTGTCTGAGATTATTACTCAGGTGATTTTTTTTTTAGTATACTTAAAGCATAATATATTTTGTTTCTGATTTTTAGCTACTTTAAGGTTTATGTTTCCTCTGCATGTGTTTTGTAAACAACAAAATATTGAATTCCACTTTTTAATACATTCCACTATTCTCTTCTGTTTTAGAATGGATTTATACCCTTCACATTTATGGTTATAATGATCAGTTGTCTATTTCCCTCCATCATATCCTTTTATATTCTTTTTTCCTCTATCTCTTACTTGCCTCTTTACAAAGCAGAGGCTAGTAGAAAAGAAGGAATATGATCAGCATTAGTGACTTGTAACTGAAGCAAACAATCTATTTCTTTTCCCTTGCCCTTGTTTCCTTCCTTTTACCCATCCCAATTTTCTTATATTTTCTTTCCTAATTTTTAAATTCCTTCTATAAAATCAACTTTCAGAAATTGAAGTTTATCCCACTCCAGCCATACTGTCCCTCACTTCTTTTTCCATATCTACCTACTGACTTATTGAATTTAAACCAAACTCTTTGATATATATATTTGTATTCAATTCTCCTTTATCCTGTTCAGAAAGTGTCCTACCCCTTCCTAGTTTCTTGTACACTTACTTACAGTAAGTTCAACTCCTTTCTTCCCTCTTCTCTAATGCACTCCTTTTCCCATTCCTCATTCTTCAGAATAGAACGAATTCACCCCCAATCTATATATTTTTTCTTATATAACTGTCTCTGAGACCTTTAAATACATTAGAATTTTGAAGGAAGACTTCTTTGTTCTCCTTCCATTAGAATGTCAGTCTTATTTAGTCTCTTCTGATTGCTGAAATGCATTTTTCCTTTCTAGGTTGCTCTTGATTCCTGTGTTTGTAATTGAAATTTTTTACTCAGCTCTGGTCTTTATCAGGAATGCTTGGAAGTCCTCAATTTCTTTAAAGGAATTGTGATTCCTTGATACTTAAATTCTTGCTTTCTGGCTTCTCACAGGTTTTTCTGCATATAGGTCTGATATTCCCAGTTTTCATTTTGGATTAATCTCAGGAGGTAAACAGTAGAATTAATTTTCAGTTTGCCCTCTGGTTCTATTAAATTTTCATTTGCAATTTTTAGAAATACAACGTTACTCATTTTGGACTTCTTTCACTTCAGCATGTCCCTGTAATGGGTGCCTCAATCCCCCCACCATATTTTAGTTTTTGTGTGATGTCTTCCCCAATTACATAGTAAGATTCTTGAGGACAGACTCTGGGTCTATTTGGGGATTTGGGGGGTTTGGGGGTTTCTGGGTTTTTTTTTTACTTGTACCTAGCTAGCACTTAGTGAATATTATACGCTGTTCTGATCAGAGTTTTCAGAGGATCCAGTAATTCTTCCTTGATCTATTTTTGAGGTCAGTTTTTTCCATAAAGAGATACTTTAAATTTTCTTCATTTTTTCAATCTTTTTATTTCATTCTAATATTTCTTGATTGTAGAACTAAAGTTCTATTTGATCTGTTAAACTTTGAGTGAGTCTGCTACTTGGGTAAGATTTCCTATCTTCTAGTCTAAGTTATTTATTCTTATAATTCTTTCCTCCAAAGCTTTCATAACATTTGTAATTCTACATTTTGTCTCATTCTATTTCTTCCAAGTACTTTTGTAATCAAGTCTTTTTTTTTTTGAGGCATTATTTGCAATTGTCTTCTTCTAGCTTTACCTCCACAGCACCTCGTAATTTATAGCATTTATTTATGATGTTTGATATCTCCTCTTTACTGACATCTCTAATCTTAGTTTCTGAAATTTTTTTTTGGCCAGGGCCAGGTTCTTCCCCTTTCTCTTTATTTGGATAGAGTAGTCAGGTTCTGTTTGATCCTGACCTCATTTTCCTGGGCTCCTGTATCTGATCTGTCAATGCTCAGAGTTCTGGCAGACTTCAATGTTCCTGAATAGAGCTTTTTCTTTGGCTGCCCCAGTCCAGGGGTTGCTGCATGTTTCTGGTCTGTCCACTTGAGTTCACAGTGGCTTTCCTGGCTGGAGGCCTCCAGGGCTCATGACTTCTGACTTTCCTTTTGTACAGTCCTGGGCTGGGTGAAGAAGCTCACAAAAGTTTGTATTTCTTTATCATTATTGAATTTCTAACTCATTATGGGCCCTGTTAGCTTTTTCAGATCATTGCTAGAGAATACTTAGAAGGACTGAGCTCTTTTATGACCATTTTTGACACTATCTTAACCAGAACAACCCTCTCATTTTACAGCTTTTGAGAAGAGTTTAAAAGAACATAGGGGTTCTAATCAATCAACAAGAGTATTGAGTTCCTACTATATGTAAGGTACATATATATATATATACACACATACACATACATATACATATGTATGTGTGTATGTGTGACTATGCACATATACATATTTGAATAAGCATATATATACTAATATGCACATGTTTACATATGTGTGTGTGCAGAACAAATAACAAATACATGAAGGTAGTTAAATATAAAATTAGGAAGGAAGGCACAAACAGTGGGAGAGATAAGGAAAGATTTACATGTAAAAGACACTATTTCAACTGAGTCCTGAAAGAGTTAGCAGATTCTTTGGGATAAAGCCAAGGAATAGTGCATTCTAGGCATGAATTGATGGCCTGGATAAAGTCACAAAAATGAGATATGGAAAATCATATAAGATGAACAGAGAAAAGTATAATTTGGATGAACAGCAAGGCACTAAAGTACAAGAATAAAATTATTATTATTATAAGCATAGAAAAGGCAAGTTAGGAAGGAGATAGCACATTAGGGCCATGAGGTATATTTAATATGTAAATTCTAAATTCTTTTCTATTTGGATAACTTTAAATTATCATCTACTCAACTATCTTATGTTCCAATCAACATGAATACTGTCTGCCCCAACTTGTTCTATTGCTCGGTACAAATGTAACTTTTTTTATCTCTTGTTCAAGCACAAAATTATCAAAAATCTCAGATGTGAAATACTTTCAATAAATTAAAACATATTAGATTCTTAAAATAATGTTTCCCTTTAAGCCTAAAAAAATAGAAAGAGTTATATCTAATATATAATGGGAATTTTAATTGTTTCATTCTTCCATAACAATATAGATGTCCTTATTGATTTTTCTTAAATTCAGCTTAAGTGTTTGAAGTGATGGGAAGCTTCTATGTTCTTCTCCCCACCCTTCCACTTGGATTCTGCACACCTTTTGTCCATTAAGGATACATGTTAACTATAAAGAACCTCTATGCTATCAAAGTTCAACTTTTAAAAAATCAATTTCTATAAAAAAGTTCAAGATTTTTCATTAGAGTTTAAAAGGAAAAGAAGAAACTTTTACCTGTCATATAATTCTGACCAGCTATTAATCACTTTTATCCTAAAGATTTGTTCTTTTCTGCCTTTTGAGATACTGAACTCAGAAGACTTTGAAATCCCTCCTGGTTCTGTGTATACTTCAACTTCCTTATTCCTTTTCTGTCCATGAACAAATCAGGACCTATTAATTTTAGCTTTAGAAATTTTGATCCACTTCTTATTGACTATATTTATTGCTTCTGAAAAATCAGAGTAAGTTTATCTGCATCAATGTTGAAAACAAATTAGAAAAAGATTATCAAAAAACATTTCTTGCTTACTGTCTCTGAATGCTATGTGAGATCACATTCTCTCCTCTCTGTACCAAATATTAAAGTATTCATGTTCATTTATCCAGATGTTCTGAGCACATAGTATTTTAATAATGTTCTTCCAGTTTACTTATCAACCACAGGCCAAACAGAAACACTTCCCTAGAAGTGCTGCTTGTAAATGCTGGCACAAGGTAAGACTAAAGAATTCCGTCTGTCTTTGAGACACACATAGTATATATAGTATATCTTTGAGAATTTTCCTATATCCCTTTCTGTCAGCACGGAATAGTAGATAGTAAACTAGACTGGAAATCAAGAAGACTGAGGTTTGACTCTGTCTTCCAGCACTTACTAGCGCTTTGACCCTGGACAAAATACTTAACCTCTCTGAGTTTCATTTCCTCATTTCTAAAATAAGGACAATAATAGAATCTATCTCATGGTATTATTCACCAGCCAACCAAGCAAGCCATCACTTCATCTTCCAGATACCACTGTCCTGCTTTCTCTGATCCAGATGAGAACCTTTTATACTCTAGACCTCAAGAATCCACATCCCCAAATCCTCAGGAAATTAATCCATAACTTTTTGGAGCTTCTGTGTTAGTGTACATCTATGTTGATACACAATTGAATAAATATAAAAGAGTCTGCTTAGCACACTCTTATTGATCAGTCCCAGACACCAGAACAAGCTTCATTTTCACATCTCATCCAGGCATCATGAAGGCCATCTAACCAATAGCCTGTCACTGAGCACATATTCTCTCTTTTTTGCCCCCATTACCCCACACTTTATATCTCTTATTCTAGGACTAATTTTAAAATCAATAGTACCATTACTTCTTAAAAGGGTGTTATATATTCCAGTCACCATTTCTGGGACTCCCAAGACCAAAAAAATATTTCCTGATTATCTTTCCTTTATATCCATTATCTTTTCCTATGAAAATGGAAATTTCTCGAGGAGAGATTAAGTCTCTTTTTGTATTTGTATCCCCAGTGAGGGAGAGGGAAGGAATAAGCATTTATAGATCATCTACGTGTCAGGCATTGAGCCTAGAGACAACCCTGAGCAGTACAGGCTGTTATTATCCCCATTTTATAGTTGAGGAAAGCAAGGCAAACAGAGATTGTATTCTTGCCCAGGATCACATAGTTAGTAAGTATTTGAGGCTGGATTTGAATTCAGATTTTCTTGACTCCAGGCTCCAGCATTCTATCCACTATATCACTAGCTGCCCATAGTATTCCATAGAGACACTCCACATTTCCCAGAGGTATCTGCATGTGTCAGCACTCCCAGATAATCAAAAGGATGATTTTAATGATGGGATTTCAGGCATGGTGAGGAAACTACCTTTGGGTCAGAGAACCCCCCCCAAAAAAAAGTGGGAGAAACTTTGGAACCAGGCAAACGACTAAGACAAAGCACTTAAACCAGAAGGGAATTCTGTGAATCAACAGTTTTCAAAATCTTTGGTCTCAGAACCCTTTTACAATCTTTAAAATTATCAAGAACCCCAAAGAACTTTTGCTTATAAGGATTATATTTATTGATATTTACCATATTAGAAAATCAGTAAATATAACCCATATAAACAAAAGTTCTTGGGCTTTATATTATTATGAAAATACATTTTTCTTTGTAGACTCCATGAAAGAATCTCAGGGACCCATAAGGGTCCTGGGACCACACTTTAAGAACAGCTGCTTTAAAGAGACAGCTTTCCTTACTTCCTGCATACCCCCAAGTGGGTTTCCTGGCAGCTGGGTGTACAGCAACACTATAGGGAACCTGCCTCCTTTCCACAACCCTTTCTCATCCCAGGAGAAATCCAGGACAAAGTCTGAGGGGGCTTTACACAGAAAACAAATCTGTTACTACAAATATTTCTCCAGTCTCTGAGGATTCTTTGCCCAGCTTTACTCTGTGCTTGTTCCCAGGGAGGACAATGTACTAAAGCAGCTGTTTAAACACCAGAGACTACCTGCCCCTAGAGACCCAGGACAACCTCCAGAGATGTGCCGTATGTTTCTATTAGCCAAGTAGCTGGTTTTGTATATGCTTTAATTCCACATACTCCATGTGTGGAAATCACATGCCCGACCAAGAATTGTAAAGTCACTAAAAGCTACTCATCTTTTCCAAATGAAGAAGAGGTTCCTCTATGGCCCCATTAGCCTACAATCTCTTTCTGATTTTTGTGACTGCTTGTAAACTGGTTCCAGGGGAGTAGGATTGTGAGAGAGTAACATATGCACTGATTCCTAATACATCAATAGCCAAGATTAAAGGATTATGTCATTGGAAAGAAAGTACTGGACTTGAGTCTAGTAATTAGGAGTCAGGACTCTAAGAATCAGGAGAACCTGGATTCAAATCTTGATATGCATGCTTCTTTTGTTTGTGATGTTGGGAAATCCCTTCCTTTTGTAGAAACTTAGTTTTCAAATCTTTAAAGTGGGAGGGGTGGACTAGATGGTGCTTAAGGTTCTTTTTTACCTCTAAATCAATGATTCTATCAAATAAACTTATACCCTAACTTATAACTCATGATAACTCTGGACTGAATGGAGTAAATAGACAACTAGAGCTCTTTAGCTTTGAAAAGCAAAGAGCTAGAGGGATCATGATGTCTTTCTTTAAGAAGCTAAAGGTGGTAAAAAGGAATTTGACTTTTTCTGTTTGTGCCTAAGGGAACAAAGAGTAAGAGATTGAAGCTACAAAGATATAAATTTGGGTTTGATATCAGAAAAAAGCTTCTCAATAATTGGTGAAAAGGACTACCCTAAAATGTGGTAGAATCTCCTTATTGGACATTTTCAAGAATAGTCTGAATGACCATTTATTAGATGAATCATCCTGGGAATTCTTTTTGAAGCCGAAGGTGGTTTAGATATCTGCTGATATCCCTTCCAAAGCAGAAATTCTGTGATTGGATATAAGTATATTTTGGGAGTTAGGAATAGGAAAGGGGATTGATGTTCTAGGGGAGGAGCAACTGGATAGAACAGAGGAGTGGACAAAGCAAATTGTAATTGATGATAAAGGTGTATTTGGAAACTTCACTCTTTAAAGTTTATCTTCAAGCAAAACTAGCTTCTTATATTAATGCTAAGTACAATTGATGCAGAACATCACTTGATGACCACCTGTAAATATAATTTTCATTAAACCCATGTAGAGAATCTAACATAACTAAGTCATCCTTTCTTTATCTTCTTCATTCATCCTCTTTCTATGTCTGTTTTTCTCGCTGTCTTTCTCTTTGTCTCTGTTTTTATCTGCCTTTATCTCTCTGTCTCTTTTCTCCAGTGCTTCTCTCTCCCACACTATGAAAGCAATCATTGAAATCTCTCTCTTTAAGGTTAGTCCAGGAAAAAAAAAAAAAACCTTATATCTCCTAGGAAGCATTGAGGCAATACCTGTTTAATTTTCCAATTTCAGGATATCCAGGAGTATTTGCTGCCCTTAAATTCACAGTACAGTTTTCTATCAAAAAAATTCTCAAAAATAATAGATTGTAAATCCTGAAAGTTGGTCTTGACTTGAAGTTTAAATAGATAAATATGAATAATAAAAGTGTAGAAAAATATGGAAAGAGCATAGTACGGAAAACCATAAGAGATCAAAATGAAATGGATATCAGAATATGGATAAACAGAATATCAGAGCTGGAAGAGTCTTTCAAACAGAATGACAGGGCTGGAAGGAATTTTGTATCATATTTTCTCAAGCCCATCATTCTTCAGATGGTTTCTTAGCCAATTAAACCATTTATATTTTTATCCTTGGATTTGTTCTGACACTTAAAGTATCTATATTTGGTCTATAATCTTTGTCATATCCTCTACTAGATGATCTCATTTTCTCTATGGACAAATCTTTTGGAGAAAACCAGAACATCACCAGATGTCCTAAGATAGTTCTGATCATTGGAAATAGGGTTGAAGGAGCTGTATTTTAATTGACAGTCATCCGCAGTGTAGGCTCTCATTGCCTCTCATTCTCACTAATGAAATAAACTTCTAAACTGACTCTTAGATTCCTTCTCAATTTCACTCTCCACATAGCTGCTGAAATAATCTTTGTCACATACAAGGCTGACTCTGTCACTGTCCTTCTCAATTACTATACAGGAAGGGAGTAAGTATGTAGCTCCTACTATGTTCCAGGCACTGTGCTAAACACTTCTTTTTTTTTAAACAAATATTATCTCATTTTGTATATAGCTATCTATCTATCTGTCTATCTAGAGAGATGCATTATGTGTGTATACTTCTCAGCTTTCCCTTTAAAGCCCTTCACAAATGGAATTTCAATCCACCTTTGCAAAGTGAATCCTCTTCCTAACTATATTCTGATTAAATTGTTTTACTATTCGTCTAACTTAGAATTCAACTTCTTGCCTCCCTGTGCTTTGAACAGACTACTTACTGTATTTCATTCCTGGAATGCACACCATCCTTTCCTTTCTTGCAACTTTTAGAATTCCTAACGTCCTGGAGACTCTTGTTTGCCATCTCTTGTGAGAAGCTTAATGCCCTTAGTTACCAGTGCTCCCTCCTTCCTCTTCAAATTATTTATTTTATTGATTTATTTATTATTTATTTTATTTGTTTGTTTCTTTATTGTATCCTCTACAAATAGTATGGAAGCTCTTGGAGAAGAGGAAATGTTTTTGGTTTTTTTTTTTTTTTTTTTTTTTTATTCTGTCTTTGTATCTCTTACACATAGTGGGTACTTAATAAATATTTGTTTGGCTTAGGTTGGATTAAACCCCCAAGTTGCTATACTAGTCATTCCCCTGAACCTGGCCTAAAATAAACAACCATGTGTAACCAGTAACCATAAAATGATAAGAAAGCTTTTGATATGTCTATATGATATCACTGAAATTATCTGCAGCCTTTAAGAAATTCTGGGAAAGATTCACAGTGGTACATCTTATTGCTTAAATCATATTCAATAAACCTCTCTACTTGCTAAAACCATTGGAGAAAAGCCCTGGTATCTGGCTTTCTTCAGCATTTGGTTGCTGCTGCTTTTCACAAACAAGATTGCATAAATATATGCAGAGATGGGCCAACTACCCAATTGTGCCAACAACAGGGCTGCTCTCACCCCTATGGTTATGAGCTACCTAAATGGCCCCCACCTGACTAATAGATAAGTTGTCCACAACTGGGATTCAGGTCTGCCATATTTCCCAAATACTCTCTATTTATTTCAGTCTATTTCCCAGGAAATGGGACATCTCACGGCAGGTTTGGAGATAATATTGATATCATGGAAAGACCTTTGAATTTTGAGTTAGATGTAACCCTAGTTCAAATCCTAACTATTTACTATCTGTGCAACCTTTGGGAAGCCACAGCTTCTCTGACTTAAATTTTTTCATCTAAAAAATAAGAAGTTTAGCTTAAATAATCTCTAAGAGCCCTTTCAGTTCTATATCCTATTTAGTTATGATATTGTTTCACCACCAGTTGGTAAGACTAGGTCATGCACATAGATGTTATATGGTGATCACTTTCAAACTAAGACAAATTCTATTATTCAGGATGGAAAGGAAATTAAGAGATCCTCATTTTATTTTTTTTAATTTTTTATTTTTCCCAATTACATGTTAAAATATATTTAATATTTTTAAGGTTTTTGAGTTCTAACTTCAATTCCTCTGAACATCCCTCCCTTCCCCCCTTTCTCCCTGAAACATTAACCAATCATATGTAGATTATACATGTGTAATCATGTAAAACATTTCCATTTTATTAGTTTTGCATAAGAAGACTAGAATAAAAAAGGTAAAAATAGTAGATCATCACTTTTAGATGACATCACTGAATTATTACTTCTAGTTGTTACAAGGAAGATCTCATTAAAGGAGAATAATCCATTATTGTTGTTTTTAAATCACTTCAGTTTTATCTGACTCTTCATGTCACCATTTGAGATTTTCTTGGCAAGATACTGGAATGTTCTGCCATTTCCTTCTCCAGCTTATTTTCTAGATAAGGACACTGAAACAAATAGGGTTAAGTGACTTTCCTAGGGTCACACATAAGTGTCTGAGGCCAAATTTGAACTCAGGTTTTTCTGACTTCAGGCCTGATATTCTATCTACCTTACATATCACCTAGATGCCTGTAGAGGCAAATAATATTAAAAAAACATATCAATGTAATTGAGAGTGACCAAACAAAAACAAAGACATATATTACTTAGCCCAAAAGTTCTTAACTTTGGGGAAAGGCCCTTGAACTTGATTTTTTAAGTGATTATTTTATTTCAATATGATTGATTTTCCTTGTAATCCTGCACATTTTATTTTGTGCAGTTTAAAATTTCATTTTAGCAGGTATTCAGGGCTGAATCTGAGGTTATTCCCCTGATAGTTTAGATTCAATACTGAAACAAAATAGGACACTTGTATATCATTCAACATTTTACAAAAGAAAATTTACTCAACTATAGGAGGATAAGGATGCTGGGAACAGCTTGCACATGTTTCAGTTGAGGGAAGCTCCTTTGCTTGAGTTGCCCATCATGATCCACCAGTCAAGCATTAAAGGGTCCCTGGTGCTCCTCATGGCTACTTTGTACTCTGGCAACCAGGAAATGAAGCCAGCAGCCTGACACTTTATTCCCCTGAGCCAACTAAGTCTTGAAAATGGTCTTAATATTTTTGCAAGGAAAAAATGGACAGAATGCACAGGGGGAGAGGTTATAATATAGATCCTACCACATAAATGGTCACAGCAAAGTGATGCAAGAAGTTAAGAATAAATGTTCTAATCCATTTCCTTCATTTTATGGATCAGAACAGAGAACCAGAGACATTAAGTGATTTGTCCAGCACTGCCCAATTAGTTAATGGCAGAGCAGGAGCTAGAAGCTGCATATCCAATATTGTTTTGTTGTTATTGTTGTTTTAATATCAAACTGCCTCCTATTATTATGTAATGAACTGAAATGTGCCCTCACACTTTGCTTGTGGTCCTGGTTCCACCCACTGCATAAATAAATTTATGATTAGGTGTTAATGGATGGCTGTATCATAATATAGCTCCCTTCCTAGATAGCACTGTACATTTTAGCATTGACTGCCTTTACTGTAAGCCAATGAGAGAATTTCAAACAGAGAGAAGTATTTGGAGATGGAGGTCTCTTCCTGATGTTCCTGAAATCATACTGCCATACTGACCATAACACAAGATCAAATTTGTGTATGTGACCTACATGGATTAAAGATTTAACCAGAAAACTATAGAGAGAGTTTACTTCCATAAATATTTTTCCTAGGATATTTTCATTTTTTTAGCTGCATAAAAGCTTCATAATGAAATCTAGCATTACAAAGATAGTAGCTATACATTGTAATTATTTAATTTTACCAATGGCTTGAGAAAGCCATATTTTGCTTGAGAAAGAAGTAATTTCTATATTTCAAAGAGTAATTTTAAAAATTAATTCAAAATTTATAATACTCAGACATATCAGAACTTACATCAAGAAAGTGCCTACCTTCTAAGTGAGATTCAATTAAATGTCATTTTAGGATCACACACTTGAAACTCATTATAGGAGACTGAAAGCAATCCTTTACTATTGGTCAAAAATAGAAAACTGATGAGAAGAAAAGAAAGGACTATAGAATCTACCTTGCCCTAATCCAAAGTCTGATGTCCAACAATCTAGTCACCTATCATTCATGAAAATGAATGAAAGACTAAATACTAGAATCTGCTATACTTGCCTCAAGTAGTCAGGGAAGACATGGATCTTTTTTTTTAAGTTGGAATTTCTCTTTAAAACTTTAAGTTGGAATTCTCTTTAAGAGGAAGTAATTTTTAGGACTTAAAAACTTAGGAATTTGTTATTTATCTACTCTGCATTTAATTGAATACATTCACATTCTCCCAATAAAATGTTAGAGATTCTTGAGGTTGTTACCTACACGTCTATCACCTAGAACAGGTGTGGGGAACATCCTGCACATGGAAATCATCTGCTAAGGCAATCACAAGCAATGATGAGCTGAAAGATAGGTACAGCGACCTCACATTGCTGGAGTTCTATAAGTCAATATTTTAGCATGGCCCTCAAATTAGGTTTTAAATATCCAAATGGCTCTTAGCAGAAAAAAGGTTCCTCACCCCCTGCCCTAGAACACCACCAAGTACATAGTAAATACTTTCAAAAGTTCTTGAATTGAAATAAGATAGAATTCAAATGATTAATTCTTTCAAATGATACTTTCCTCTTCACTATTTACCTTGAGATGTTTACATAGAAATTTATTGGAGGTGATATAAGTTCTGTTCTTTTTCTCTTCATCAATCCTTTGAAAAATATTTGTCTACTACCTACTATGTGCCCAGCATCATGCTTAAAACTCTGGAAAGATACCAAAGAAATAAAATGCATCACCTTTCTATCTTAAATGCCAATTCCTTTATGAAGTCTTCCATTTCCTCCGAACAGATGGCATTTTCCTTCTCAAATCCCCCTGGTATTTAGTCTATATTTTTTGCAATTATAATTATATCCTCCCTTGTCTTTAGAATTTGTTTTGGGAAAAGGGAACCATGCCATAGATGACGTAGAAGGCCTCTTTAATGGTGGTGTAGTCATAGGAGTTTACTATGACTAGAATGTAGAATTGTAGGATTCTAGATTTAGAGCTGAAGAACACCTGAGGAATGATGGGAGTACAGATTTATAACTGAAAGGTTTCTCGTTTCTCAGAGCATAGAACAGTTTAAGCAGACCTAAATTTTACTCCATAAAACTAAATGACTGAATGACTTAGGTGACTGATTTCAGGACCAACATAAGATCCTCTGTTCAGCTTCCAAACCTCTTCACAAACTGTCCTCCTCTTACTGTTCTGTCTTACACCTTATTTCCTGCCAGAGTAACTGCGATCCATTAACACTGACTTCCTTCCTGTTTCTCGAACAACACAATCTATCCCCCAACTCTGAAAATTTTCATTGACTGTCCCCCAGCCTTGGAATTATTTTCTTCATTCTCTGCCTACTAGCTTCCCTGGATGCTTTAAGTCCCAGTTAAAACCCCACTTTCTAAAGGAAGTCTTTCCCCATCCCTTTTCTTTCTGTTGATTATTTCCAATTTACCCTGTATGTATCTTGTACAGTTGTTTGCATGGTGTTTCCTCCATTAGACCACGAGCTCCCTGAGGGCAAACTGTTTTTTCTCAGCACTTTATTTTATGTCCAGCACATAGTTATCACTTAATATATACTTATTGACTGAATATTCAGTTCATAGATGTTCATCACTGTCAGATTGGCCACCAGTTGAGTCATGTTTTCAGTCATAGTTACTCAAAAATAACTTCAGAGGTATGGAGAGAGTTGTTTTCTGTCAATGGACAGGCTGAACCTGTGAAATGAAATGGGTTCAACCAGAGTTAAAAATCCAAATTCTTAAAGTATTAAAATATTCTCTCAATACATGATTGTGTCTGTGAATCGAAACCAGTCCAATAGAATTGCTCTGGGCCTATCTTAACAAAATCATCTATATTCCAAAAGGTTGTTTTTCAATTGTTTTGTTAAACCCATTTTCCCACACAAACAATGTTGCTACTAATAGTTATAGGATCTTAGGATAGAAGGTCCTTTGATTCTATCTTGTTCAAACTATCCCCTCCACCCTTCCCAAGGAAACTCATACTCAGAGAGATTAAGTAAGATACCCAAGTTCACAAAGGTAGCAAAGCTGTAATTGAAATTCAAGTTCCCTATTTTCTAGCTTAATACTCCTACTTTACCAGGCAGCTGGATGACTCAGTGCAAATATTAAATAAACAGTTGGATCTAGAGGAAGGAAAACCTGAGTCCAAATCCAGCCTTAGACATTTATTAATTGTGTGACCCTGAACAAGTCACTTAACCCTTCCTGCCTCAGTTTCCTCATTTGTAAAATGAGCTGGAGAAGGAAATAGCAAACTACTCCAGTTTTTCTGTCAAGAAAACCCCCAAATAGGGTCAGACGTGAATGAACAACACACTACTTTCACATTTAATACTGTTTTATGTTAAACATGTCTATGATATGTTAAATATGCCTCTGTGAATAGACTCTTACAGCTGTCTCTTACATGCTTTGTATTGGAAAATGTGTTACAAATGGGAATTCCTGACACCAGGAATATAAATCACTTCTCTCCTGGTGGTTGCCATTCAGTTCTCCATGGGGAGACAATGTGGTATAAGGGACAGGGCTGAACTTAGAGTCAGGAAATTTGTTGTTATTGTTGTTGTTGTTCAGTCATTTCAGATACTTATTATCTGTAACAGTTGATAAGGCCTTTAACCTTTCTTTGTACAAGCCCTTTTCTGCCACTTTTAACATTGCACCGGCTGGTTTGTCATATGGAATTAGCCTAGCATGGTGAAAACCAAGGAGGGCTTGGAAGTGGGATACCCGAATTGCTCTCCCAGTTATATAATGCTCATGGCTAGGTGAAATTAAACAAATAGCTTATTATCTCTTAGCATCAGTGTTCCTCATGCAAGAGGAGAAGGTTATACTTGATAATTTTTAATATTTCTTTTATTTCTAAAGTTCTGCCATTTTGATTCTGTGATTCTCTATACACATCAAGTCAACAAATATTGATTAAGCACTTACTACTGCCAGCTACTATACTAAGTTCTGAGGTTATGAATATAAATTTTAAAAAGTTACTAATTTCAGAGAGAGAGAAAGAGAAAGAGACAGACAGAGACAAAGAGACACAGAGAGGCAGACAGAAAGAGAGAAAGAGACAGAGACAGACAGACAGAGACAGAGAGGTGAAATTGTCATGGGTGAGAGGAGAGGAGGAAAATACCTGTATAAAAGGAATTGTTGTGAAATCTGAAATAATATTCCAGATTTGGACCATTCCTAAAGATAATATCAGACTAGTCTTATACTAAAGTACCACAATTTCCTGAGAATAGCTATATAGCGAGGATGGTCTAGCATCCAAAGGTCAATTAATCCAACTGCTATATGAATTAGTTTCATACAACATGAGTCCCTTCCATGGAATCCATTCACAAGTGGTTACCTTGCATTAATTTAAAGAACTCCAGAGAATCTACCTGCCAAGACAAAGTCAGAGACTGTGTGGACACAGCTATGAAACACTATTCTCACAAATAGAGACCTAAACAACTGGAAAAATACTGATTGCTTATGGGTAGGCTGAGTCAATATAACAAAAATTATAAGTCTATCTAAGTTAAATTACTTGTTCAGTGCCATACCAATAAAACTATCAAAGAATTATTTTATAGAAATATAACAAAATAACAAAATTCATCTGGAAAAATAAAAGATTAATAATATCAAGGGAATAAAATTTTAAAAATATGAAGATGTACTAACAGTACCAACTTTAAAAATATACTATAAACCAGTAATCATCAAAACAATATGGCACTGACTAAGAAATACAGTGATAGATCCATGTAATAGATTACATGCACAATACATAGTAATAAATGGCTATAGTAACCTAATTTTAATGAACCAAACATTCATATTTTGGGGTAAGAACTTCCCATTTAGCCAAAAACTACTGGGAAAACTGGAAAGGAGTTTGAAGGAAATGGGTATAGGACATCTTATATTATATACCAAGATAAAGTCAAATGGATAAAGGATTTAGACATGAAGGATGATAGCTATCATAAGTAAATTAGGAGTGCAAGATAAAATATGCCTATTATTTCTATGAATAAGGGAAAATTTATGACCAAACAAGAGACAGAGAAGATGATGGGAAATAAAATGTTTTGGTTATATGAAATTAAAAAGGTTTTATACAAACAAAATTAATTCAGCCAAAATTAGAAAGAAAACAGGGGGGCAGCTAGGTGGCACAGTGGATAGAGCACCAGCCCTGAAATCAAGAAGACCTGAGTTCAAATCTGGCCTCAGACACTTAACACTTCCTAGTTGTGTGAACCTGGGCTAGTCACTTAACCCCAATTTCCTCAGCAAAAAAGCAAAAAAAACCAACCAAACAAACAAACAAAAACAGGATATGGGGTGGCTTATAACAAATTTCTCTGATTAAAAAGCCATATTTCTCAAAAATATAGGATATTAAGTCAAACATAAAAGATACAAGCCATTCCCTAAATGATAAATGGTCAAAGGATATGAACAGGAAGTTTTCAGAAGAAGAGATCAAAGTTTTCAACAGTCACATAAAAAAAAAAAATGCACTAAGTCACTATTGATTACAAAAATGCAAAACAACTCTGAGATATCATCTTACTGTCAAATTAACTAATATGAGAGAGAAGAAAAATGACAAATTTTGAAGGAGGTGTGGGAAAACTAGGACACCATTACTTGGTCTGCAGACTAAAGAGATCAATAAAAAGGCAAAGGAACTTATTTGTAAAAAACAAACAAAACACACACACACACACACACACACACACACATGAACTTGGAAAGAGTTACATGAACTGATGCAAAGTGAAGTGAGCAGAAGAGAATGGGGCACACAGTAACAGCAATATCCTTAGCATAATCAACTATGAAGAACTTAGCTGCCTTGATCAAGAAAATCAACCAAAAGAATTCCAAAGGACCCATGATGAAAAATATTATCTTTCCCTCCAGAGAGAACTAATGAAATCTGAGTGTGGATTGAAGAATTTTTTTTTTGCATTCTTTATTTTTCTTGGTTTTGAATGTATATCCTTCCAGTTCTTTATATATTCTAACTAAATTCCACCTAATATGGTGGAAATGACAATGCAATTAATTGCTAAGTAGCTTCAACCAGCTCCTTACACTACCAATTTTGTGGATTCCACATTTCCCTAATACTTGCCTAGTATCCTGGGTAAATCTCTAAAATTGTTTAGGAAGACAGCTGTGTCTCTTCTACCCCTTTTCTCACTAGTGTGCTGATACCATTTTGGCTATCTTCTTCTGAATATGCTCCAAGTTGTCAATTTTCTTAAAATATGGTGCCTAAAACTGCAAAATGCCCCATTGTCTAGGACAGGGGACAGCAAGACTATCACCTTTCCTATTGTGGACCCTATACATTTATCAATGAAACATTAAATAGATTTTTAGTTGCCACTCCAAGCTATTGTGTTATATTAAGCTTGCAAAAATCCACTAAAACCTTCAAGTCTTTTTCAGTGACAAACTTGAATCTCCAAGTTTTTTGCATATACAAAATTTCAATATATTCAATGTATTCCCTATCTTAGACTTATGCCATCAGGTTTTTTTTTAATCCAAATATAGAACTTTAGATTAATTTTGGCCATACTTGATTCAAGTCTGAGAGGATCTTTTTAGATCAAAATTTTATATCCAAGCTGTTAGATAACCATGCTAGCATAATGTCATTGACAAATTTAATATGTTTATTATATATACTTTGATCCAAGTCACCAATATGATGTGGACCAAAATAAAGCAACAATATAATAACCCTTTTTCTCTTCCTATTATCCTTCCTAGGATTTCAACTGAAAACATTTATGAAATGCCTCTGTTGTATAAGGCAGGAGGACTGTGGTGGTTGGGAAGAGAAGAAATGAAGAAACAGTCTCAAATTCTCTTCCTCAGTGATTTATATCAACATTGCTCTCTTAATCAATCATTTATTAAGAGCATGTATGTGGCTGTCTCTGTACTGGTTAATGAAGATACAAAAAAAAATTCTTTTTTTTCCCTGAACTCAAGAAAATTATATTCTATAGGAGATAATATGTGTATAGATAACTATATAAAAAATAAATACAAGGTAAAGGATATGGCATTAGGAGCTAAAATTAGTAAAGCTTTTATGTAGATGATAGAATTAGAGCTGTTTAGAATGAAACAAATGATTCTAAGAGGTGAGGGAGAGCCAGTGCAAAGACATACACAGGGGAAATAGAGGGTCATATGTGAGGAACAATAAGAAGACTAGAACATAGTATTTATATTCTGTATAATAAGGTTGAAAAGACAAGTTGAGACCAAATTGTGAAGGGATTTAAACTCCAAAGAATTAAGTTTATATTTGATCCTAAGATCAATAGGAAATCAATAGAATTTATTGAGTATGAAAAGGACACAGTCAGATCCATGATTTGGAAAAATCACCTTAATAGCTATGCAGAAGACAGATGGGAGTATAAAGCGATTAGGGGCTGGAGAACAATAAGAGACCATTGCAATAATCCAGGAGAAAGCTAATGAGGATCTGAGCTTGATTTGTAGTTTTGTGAATAGACAGAAGAGGACAAATGCAAGAATACTCCCAGAAAAAAAGTATTGCATTTATCTAGCAGAATTTCCTCATGAATCTTTTCATTCATTGATAGCTCTCATGCTTAAGATCTCATTTTGATATTTCCCTCAAAGCAATCCCTAACCTAATGAAATATCCATGACATCTTAAATATACCATTCCTTTAAAATTTAGTTGAATCATACTTCTGTTTATTGTATACTTGAAGACCTCAGAACAACTCTCTGCTCTTTCTGCAAAGTTCAAGTGAAGCAGAAGAGAAGAGGGATAGAGAGAAAGAGAAAGAAAGGAGGGGGAGGAAAAAGGGGGGAAGAGAGACAGAGGAAAGGAAAAAAACAGGGAGGGAGGGAAGGAGAGGGGGGAGGACAGAGAGAGAGAGAGAGAATACTTCTTAACTACTACCCCAACCCCCAGCCCATCTTTTAAAAGTAGAAAGGCTATTCAAAGGGCTAATGGGAATGGTGGAAAGAGAAGGGAAACATAGTATAATAGAAAAGAAACTGGATCTATAATCAGAGAGCCTGGGTTTAAAGCCTGGGTATGTCACTTATGATCTATATAATCTTGAACAAGGTGTTCAACCTCTCTGGCTGTCTCTCATAATCCATAAAATTAAAAAGTTTGCCTAAATGACTACTCTGATTTCAGCTCTACATCCATGATCCCATGATCCTGGGAGCCAGGACAGAAGCAAAGAATATCTCTAGTTGATAGGAGTCCATATCGATACAGTTACTCTGAAGTCCATCAGCCTCTAACTGCACCATCACTCCAAAATACTTAGTGCCTTTGTCTCACCATTTTCTCATGAAAATCTTGTTACACATAATGATTAGGTTCAATGGTACTATTAATATGATACTGCACTTCAGGTAAATTACAGGTTAAGTATACTTTTGTGGGGCAGCTTGGGAACCTAAGCACCCTCTATAGCATTATTTCTGTGGGAAATTAAGTTCCAAGTTCCAAAAAAATAGACTTCTCTATGAACTTTTGACACATAAATTCTTTAAAAACATTGATAATGACCTCTGTGAAATCTAAGTCAGAGACTAACTAGGAACATCCTATTCATCATGTCTGAGACAAATAGCAGATATCCAGAAATATCATCCATCCTACTCATATACTATTTGGTGCAACTTTGTTTGGGTTCTATGTCTGATTTCTTTGTGCTCACTACAATCATAGTGTAGAAAAAGAGTTCTTAACCTTTTTTGTGTCATGAATCTCTTTGGCAAACCAATATGTGCACTCCTTATTAGAATCATGAATTGTTACCTACATTCAAAATTGGGGAAATGTTACATAGTTAGAAAACAGCAAATATAAAGATATATTTTTTTCATAATAAAATTCACCAACTCCCTGAAATGTATCTAGAAACCCTTCAGAAGTCTATGTATCCCAGAATAAAAACTCCTTTTATACAGGCAGAAAATCAGAAAGACTATGTTTTTATTCTCTTTTGACCACTGAATGATTTGTTTCACATTGGAATGTCACTGAGTTTGTTTCCATTCCTATAAAATGAAGGAATTTGAATTTCAAACTAAAGTTAACATAGTAGAAAGAGCACTGGATTTGGAATGAGAAGACTTGTGTTCAAATTTTTGCTCTGCTACTGGTTGTGTAACCTTGGGAAAAATCAGTTTGCCTCTCTAGAAATTCTGTCATTTGTAGAATAAGTGGGTTGGACTAAAACATCCCCAGAATCCATTTCAGTTCTAACATTCTGTAATTCTATGTTTTTGTCAAACGTTTATTGAACATCTACATTCTATGTACAAGACACTGGGGATGCAGAGATGAAAAACAACAGTCCCTCATTCACAAGGGGATTTCAATCTCCTAAGTGGATGGGACATATAAACAAATAACTTTTATAAAATGATTAAGTGCATAAGAAAAGTCAGAGAGTAGCCTGAGAAATTCAAGGAGGACAGGATCACTGCCAGTTTGGGGATTATGGGAACAGAAAATGCCTGCTGGAAGTAGCCACTAAGCTAATTCTTGAAGGAAAGGAAGGAGGTCACTAAGTGGAGACTCAAGGGAGTAGAAAGGGTACAGAGGTACAGGGGAGTAAAAAAGAGAAAGGAGGAAAAGGAAAGAAGTTTGTTCCAAATATAAGAAATTATGTGTGCAAAGTCATGGAATTGAAAAAGTGTAAGATAAGATCAGAGAACAGTGAAAATTCCAGTGAGGTTAGAATTAGAATGTAGCATGAACAAAGAAGAGTATTATGAAATCAGGTTGTAAAGCTACACAGCCACATTGTGGAACTCCTGAAATTAAGAAATTTGTATAGGGTTTTCTTCCCAACTACTCTTTTTAGCACAATGATAATTTCTTTTTTTTTTTACATAATACCTTTAGTCTGATCTCCTCAACAAGCACATAGCACAATATCTTCCATATTGTGTGTGCTTATAACAACTTTAATCTCATCCAATTCAATCTTTACACAACTGCCAGATTAATCTTCCTGCTGTACAAAGCTGAAAATTCTGTTTTATAGCTCAAAAATTGACATAGCTCCCTATTAGCTACCAAATAAAATCCAATCTCCTTAGCCTGACATTCACAGCCTTTAGTAATCTACCTCCAACCTATTTTTCCGAAGCTGTCTCACAGTATTCTCATAGAGTTGTTGTTCTAATTAAATTAACTATCAACAGTCAAATATGTACCTTGCCATCCCACATCTGTGCTTTTGCTTAAATTGTTCTATATGCCCAGAATATTCTCACACTATCCTGGACCAAGTTTTATTGTTTCACAGATGGATTTTCTTCTGGCCTAGTAGATAAAGATCTCACAAATTCCTTAACTGTCTTGACCTGTAGTTATATGTTGATTGACAGAGCTTGTTATTCCATCTACACATACAAAGCCTACCTCTCCATATATGCCAAGGTCAGTCTCAACATGAAAGGTAATTAGATTCTCCACTACATTCACAGAACTGTGACACATTTTAATCTATTGTACCCTTCCCATTGCAAGCAGCCAAAATTATCAATAAAACAGGGTGCAGAAATGCTCTGATGCTACTGATCTAATCTTGAGCTGGCTTCTTTTCTTAGCAAGAGAGCTAGAGTATTCCTCTAAAGGGGGACAAATAAGTATCTAGCACCAGTCCTAAAATTAGGAAAACCTGAGTTTGAATCTAGAACTTACTAACTGTGTGATCCTGGGTAAGTCACTTAACCCTATTTACCTCAATTCCTCATCTGTAACATGAATTGGAGAAGGAAATGGCAAACCACTCATTATTTTTGTCAAGAAAAACACAAATAGGGTCACAGAAACTTGAACAAGAGTAAAATAACTCAAGAACAAAAACAAAACAAGAAATCTTTCTATTGAAACTCTACTTTTAGTATAAGAACCTAGAAATGTTGATGTTTATTACTCTCTTTCTCTCTGTCTCTCTCTATATATATGTATACATGTACATAGACATATTACATACATATATATGTTAAGTTTATGTACATTCTTTGGGGTCTTTCTTGACATCTTTAGCCCAAAAAAATCAATCAACACTTATTAAACCTTTCCACGTACTAGGTATTGTGTCTGATGTTGGAGAAATAAGAACAAAAGTCAAAACAGTTCCTGGCCCTAAGGAACTTGTAGTCTAACTGGGCATATGATTATGAGTTGGAGATATGACATATCTACATATATGTATATATACATACATATTACACACATATGTATATAATTACAAATATTCACATTCAAAAGACATGAAGGAATTTGAGGGGAAAGGCACTGGGATTTGGGGGGGGGTATCAGGAATGGTATCATATAAAAGAGGATGCTTGAACCTGCTTGAACTGAGTCTTGAAGGAAGGAAAAAGGGCTCTAAGAGATGGAGCCAAGGAGAGAGTGGATTCCAGGAATAGGGAAGAGCAGCACAAAGCTAAAGAGATTGAATATAAAGGAAGGGCCGGGAGAAACATTTGGCTGAACCATATAGTTTATATAGAAAGGGTTATATGTGGTTAAGATGAAAAAGTAAAAAGCTTTAAATGCCAATTAGAAGGAGTTTGCATTTGATCATAGAGATAATAAGGAGCCATTCTGAGTCAAAAAATGTGATGATTAGTCATGGATCCTATCTATGTGTTCTTGGAAGAAAGGAGAACAATTCTAGGATACTCAGTTGGCCTTATGTTTAATTGTAGCAGCAGGAAGAAAGCAGAAATCTAGCCTGACTTGGTCAAATTACTTTAAAAATCAGCCCAAAATTCATTGTGACCCCACATTAGGCTGATTTAGCTCATATCTGAGAGTATATTCTAGATACTTCTCTAGCCTTTACTTCCAAAGAAATCTGGAGTAAGTAGGAGTATCCTAACAAAAGTAATCTCCCAACTTATTTGACCTCATAGTTCTGTTATTCCTTTTATTCTCTGGTCATATTTTAATCTATTTTATATTCATTACTGTATATGTTTTATTGCTTCTATTAGATCAAATGTTTCTTGAAGACAGGAAGCATAGCTTATTAATTTTGAATTGCCTATGACATCCCACAAAATGTTACATGCTAGGGGCAGCTAGGTGGCGCAGTGGATAGAGCACTATCCCTGAAGTCAGGAGGACCTGAGTTCAAATCTGACCTCAGACATTTAACATTCCCTAGCTGTGTGACCTTGGGCAAGTCACTTAACCCCAATTGCCTCAGCAAAAAAAAAAAAAAGAAAAAAAATGCTACATGCTAAATAAATGATATTATTAATAATTGTTACATGAATGAATATTTTTTCAATTAAATAAGTAGATGCATATGCCATATTTATTGGGAGATAGGGAAAGGGAAATCATATTTATTCACCTAGACTATTTGTTTTTCTTCATTTAATTTGCATATGTCCATCCTATCCTTTGCCTAAAATTCATTTGCCCCACTCAAGTTCAATTAGTTGTCAGTATTCTCCCATTTATGAAATACCAATGCATAGATATCTCATTTATATTATATAAAAAGGTATGAAGGCTTGCACACACATTTATGCACTCAATTATAGGGCATGTGTCTCCTTATAAACTAAGATGAACTGGGAGACAGTGTGTCCATAATTCTCTCTAAACGATACCTAGTCTCAAATTCAGTACAAAATTTAAAAAATAATATTTGGATAAAGACGCTGATTAAAAAAATGGTGATAATGATGATGATGAAACTGTGACGACAAGTAATTTCCCTTCAATGGCACATTCATCTCAATTTCCAATATCCTGTATTTTATAGTAGATTTTTTATTTCTGTTTGGTCTGAAATAGACTATATATACTGTACAATTGTTTACAATTACATATAACCCTGTTGATATTTTAATGAATCTAATAGAGTTCGAGAACAATGAATTACATAATAATTTAGACTATCTATTTGTATGCCTGAGGGAATAAATATTTGATTGTGGATATGTTTCTCTATGTGTAAAATTTTACAGGGGAAAAATTGCTAGAGAAATCCCTCTGAAATAAAAAGAGCATCAGCCAGAACAAAACTTGGCAAATGAATTAGTTCACAAAAGGTCAAAGAATATTTAAGAGAACTTGCCAAGATAAACATCATATGTTCAAAGAGAAAAGCTATTATTGAGGTAGCATTATGGAACTCAATCTCAAAACCCCTGTCTTCCCCATTTATATTTTTTCCTATGTTCTAGCATATTAAACTCTCACGGACGTTAGTAGAAGCCCAGTTTCTATGTGACTATAGACCCATAAGAACCTAGTGTGGTTCTTGATGGCTGGTAAGGGATTTGGCTTTTGTGACACCCCAATAGTAATTCATCCTTTTAAACACCCCAAGTGACACTCAAAGCAAAAAAAAAAAAATAGCCCATAGCCAGTGGAGGTATCTCACAGCAGTATTTTATTAATGGCTAAGGCATCTCCAACAGACCATGCAGCTTCCTGAAACCATCTGTGAGAAACTGTTGGGCTCTGTCATCTTCAGCCATTTTTTCCAAACATGATGTTTAATTAGTGCCCACTACGATGGTGCAAAAGGCTTGGCAGCTTGTCCCCTCACCCCTGCTGTTTAGTGCACTGCCTCATTAGCCAGCCCCTGTACAAGTGACCAGCCATCCAGAGCCAACAACTATGCCTTTCCCCACACTCCCTGCTGCCTCCCCAAGCTCTCCATCCACTTGGTTTGAGAACCAGAGCATGCGGTCACTCGCTGGTACCCTCCTGAGCAGACACAGATGCTGTGGATGGGCAATGCTACCTGGGGAAGAGGCTGGGTTGTGGATGCAAGGATGCCTGAATCAGACAATGCTGTCTGCTAGACGGATGCATCTTCAGGTCTCAGAAAGAGCACAAAGGCAGGAGAGATGATGCATTCCTCCTGGGAGTTGTGCCTTAGATGCCCAGGACATTTATCGGCTTGCTAGGCTAACACACCCAGCTGTGTCACTCCATGCAAAGGAACTCCCAGACAAAATGTTAAGAGCCCATCAAAAAGATGGCTTCAGCAGGAAGACAAAGCCTGAAGGTTTGTCTTTTTAATGCAAGGCTGAAATGGACACCTCTGACACTTTCCTACTTTAAAACCCTACACCTGATTTCTAAATTAGCCTGGAAAAAGGAAGGGAACCAGAAAGGGGAGGTTGTGGGGGGGTTAGCTCAAACAAGAACTTTACTTAAAGGAAATAGCAGTGATTACTTCTCCTACCTTTCACAGCCAAATAAATATTTACTAAGTAAGGACACACAGCATACATTAAAATTAATGCTCCACGCCACTTTGGAAATGCCTGTCATATCTGTCAATGTTTCAATAGCTCCGTGACTGTGGATGGCTGTGTTGTCTCTCAGTGAGAGCTGCCATTTTACCCATGCTCTCAGCAGGAGGCTCCTCCCGATTACATAGCTTGAGTCAGAAGGAGGGTAGCTCAGACTATGAAAACTCCTGGGAGGTGGGTGATAAGGCTTCCTGAGGCCGGTGAAGGTGAGCTCTGTTACCTTTAAAAGGCCCTTCTGGAGTGGGGTTTAATAGTGATTTCAAATAATAAAAAAGGATGAATATAATAAGGAGATAGATATATATGTGTGCCCTCCAAATATTAATAAAAGAATACCAAAGTAATTCAAAAGCTTCTTTCCTTGATTAAACCACCGAGCTACATCTTTCAGGTGTCAAGTTGTCACAAGCCCACAGGTTTCAAGAAGGAAAGTATCACCTTCGAGAGATACAGATGCAAAAGTTTCCCCCAAGTGTCATCCTCCTGATGCCATAAGCAGTTTTTGAATGTGAGGAATTTCATTTAAATCCTCTCCCCTCCTCCAAGAAGTGTCAGGTCTGATGTGTGCAAGGCTGGCTGCTAAAAGGATGGCTCCTAGTTTCATTAATGGGATATTTATGATACATAAGATACTTTCAAAATGTCAGTGATCTACTCTGAAAACACACACTGATATTAGGAACTACACATTTTTAAAACTGTTACTCTTTTCCATTGTCACCTTATTTCCTACAGCTGCAATCATCAGAAGATGGAAGCAAATTTGACCACCTGCCAGGGGGCATGATAGAAACAGATCAGGATAGCAGGGGAAATGGAGAAGCTGAGATGTGAAATAAGAAAGAGGCGTCCAACAGAGACTCCTGTGTTTCATGGTTGACTACTTTTTTCCAAATATTCAGAAATGAGTAAGTGACATTCCTGAATTGCTGGAATGTTCTCGTTGAAATGTCTCGCTTCATTCCAACTATGTTTTCCCTATGACTCATACCTTGGGGTCCCTTTCCTGGAGCCCTTTGATATAAGTGGTCAGACAACACTGATTCCTGGTCTGCTGGTTCCTTTCTGTGGGAATGAGTTAAGGTTTCTGTTAGGAAAAAAGTGAACCTTCCCTATCAAGGAATTTCTCTTGAAAAGTACCTAAAATCCTAAGAGCTTCATCTCTAATGTCTTTTGCAAGATACCTGAGAACTTGAAACACTTTAATAACTTCAATATTAAAAAAGCATTGTCACTTCAGAACAGGGTTTCCAAAATATGACCTTAAGTAGCAGGGATTTTGAAGTCAATTCAGGAATCTAAATTCAGTGTGTAGCAAGCAAGTGGTATCTATTAAGCCTAGAATAGTCTCAGCAAGTTTTTGTCCACGTTCTGCCATGGTCCTCTCTGTTACAATTGGAACAAAACACCTTGCACCTGAAGCCATAATATCTATATGTGTAAAATAAAGTTTCCTGTGTTTCACATGTGCTTACACTCAAAGAAATTCACAGATAAGTAAGAATAGGTTTCAAAATAATTAGGAATTCAATTCTATACAACAATATTTATTGTGTTGTCTAAGTGCAAAGCACTGTGCCTGATGTCCACCAAGAGATTCATGATCTTACCAATTTGTATATTAAGGAACCATTTACCATTTATATAACTCCTGTTCATGTCCTATCATAAATTAGCCTTAGAGGATTCACCCAACATTTTGAAGACCTTACTCTCCTTCTCCCAACTTTACAAGGATAACCTTGAAACATGTAAGCCATTCCCATTTTCAAGGCCAATCTATCTTTTGTATTATTATATATTTTCCTAATGACAACTTTTACTCTGGTTCTTTTCTCAAAGTATCTTACATTATATGATGCAGCCTGCTAACACCCACCGTGTGACTCTCCATTGCCCTCTGTTTGACACTCGTTTTTAATTCTTTGAAGACTGTATTGTTCCATGATTCAGAGACATATGACAGCACAAGATTTTTTTGTCCAGATGAGTGATTTCATTGGTGTAGTGAAATCCCAGCAAAAAAAATTTTTCTCTGCCAATGCAGATCAGCATTTAATTACTATATACTCCCAGAAATAAAGGTCATATTCTTTTTTCATATCTGATATTTTTCTGCCTTCAGATAACTTGAGACTCAATCCTTCAGTATTCTCACAATTGTGTCACCTTTAGAATATGCACATTTGGTCTAATCCTGCTGCTTTTCCCAACTTTGTTCTTCACTGTATCAACTTTTACTTGCTCTCTCAGCATATTTGGAAGTGTGATTTAATAGTCAAAGTGCTTGTGGTTCTACTGTCTTTGATAATGAAAAATCAATTATGAAAATTTTAGAGATATTTTTACTTTTTCTATCTCTTATTTTGAGAATAAAATAAAAATAAGATTTTTATAGTACTTTACTTTTGAAGGGTAATCAGTAGATTCCTTCTATTTCTACTTATGTCCTCTAGTTCTCAGAGATAAAGGCAGTTTTCTTTTAATATTTCTTGATATATTATGATGTCTAGGATTTTTTTTTTTGGCCATGGCATTCAATAATCCAATGCTTCTAAATTTTTTTCTCCTCAATCCGTTTTGCAGGTGAGTTGTTTTTCCTATGAAATACCTTATATTTTCTTCTATTTTTTAAGTCTTTTGACTTTGTTTCAATATTTCTTGTTGCCTCATAAAATCCTTGGCTTCTATTTGGTCCATTTGAAGTTTCAGAGTTTGCTTCTTGGGCAAAGTTTAATACTTCTCATGCCAGGCTATTAATTCTCTTTCCAATCCTTTCTTCTATAACTCTCATTTCTTTTCCATTTTTTTCCTCAAGCATTCCCATTCCATTTATGAAAAAAAAAGATTTTTTAAATTCTTTAACTTCTTTTAACTCTTACTCCATCACTTCCTAAACATGTAATTGAATTTGTGGCCAAGCTGTATTTTTCTCTAAAACATTACTTGTACATATTTTAGAATCACTCTCTTCTGCCTTTGTGTCCCTAAACAACCATAAAAACTCATTGTGGTTGGATTCTCTTTTTTACCCATTCTTTCAATGAATAGCTTTTAAATATCTTCTACTATGTGCTGAACACTGTGCTAAGCATTGAGGATTTTTTTAAAGAAGTAAAAGAGTCCCTACCCTCAAGGAGCTTATAATCTAGTGGAAGAGTCAATATGCAAACAAAGATAGACAAACCAAGAAATATACAGGATAAATAGGAAATAACCAAATAACTCAAGAGAAGTTGAGAAAAGCTTCCTATAAAAGAAGTGTGTTGGTTGGGATTTAAAGGAAGGAAGCTAAAGAATTCAGTAGGTGGAGTTGAAAAGAGAACGTTACAGCTTCAGGGTTCAGCAAGAGAAAATGCCTGGAAAGAAGGGAAAGAGTATCTTTTTTGTGGAACACTCATGTGTCCAATATCACAGGATGAAAGAATGAATGGTGGTGAGTGAGACTTAAGAAAGTTGGGTTATGAAAGACTTTGAATATCAAACAGAGAAGTTCATAAGTGATCCTGGGGGCAAAAGGAAATCACTGAAATTTATTGCTTAGAGAGCATGTGCTTTGGGTAATCACTTTGGTAATTGAATGGAGGATAGATTAGAGTGGGGAGAGACTTGAGGTGGGCAAATCCACTAGCTGGTTGCTGCAGTCATCAAGGCATAAGGTAATGAGGGCTTACACTAAAGTGGGGACAATGTTAGAAGAGAGAACATTTTGGAAAGATGTTACAAAAGGTGGAATCAGTAGATCTTGTCAACAGCTTAGATATGGAAGGTGAGAGATAAGGATAAATAAGATAAATCCTAGACTGTGAGCTTGAGGAATTGGAAGGATGGTATTTCCCTCTACAATAAATAGGAAAATGAAGGCAGTGGCAGAGGAAGGATCATTGGATTAGTAGAATTAAACTACTGGCTATCCTGTTCCAGATGTCTGGGGGCAATTGGAGATGCAGATTGAAAGTCCACTGATTGATTAGGGCAAGATAAGTAAATTTGAAAATCATCAGTATAGAGATGGTAATTAAATTCAGAGGAACTGATAAGATAACCAAAAGAAGTAGTATTGAAAGAGAAGGGAAGAGGGTCCAGGACAGAATCCTAAAGAACAACTACAGTTAGGAGAAATGATCTGGATGAAAATCCAGCAAGGAAAACTAAGAAGGAGAAGTCAGCTAAGTAGAAGAAGAACCAAGAGAGGATGGTGTCCCAAAAAATCTAGAAAGAAGGGAATATAAAGGAAAGGAAAGCGACCAACTGTGTCAATGACTACAAAAAGGAGTGAAGATTGAGAAAAAGCCACTGGATGTGACAATTAAGAGATCATTAGTAACTTTGGAGAGAATAATTTCAATGGAATGATAAGGTCAGAAGCCAGATTATAAAGACAGTGAGAAGAGAGAAAGTAGCAGCACCTATTATAGATGGATTTTTAACTAAAAGAGGTGGGGGAGGAGGGGAGTAAATAGCAGGGATGGAAGGATCAAATGAAGTGTTGTTGTTTTTTTTTTTTTTTTTTTCAATATGGAAGACACATGGATATGTTTGTAGAAAATATAATATGAACCGGTAAACAGGGAGAGGATGAAAATATTAGTGATATAGTGAGTTAACAGAGAGTCAATCTTTTGGGGCGAGATGGGATGAGATTAGGTTGCTTGATTGGAAAAGGCATTTGCCTTGGGAAGGAATAAAGCTACCTCATCATATTGGAAGGGGGTGAAGGAGTAGAGAAAGGCAGAAAGCATCTTAATGATAGATGAGAAAAGAGAAACAGGAAGGAGTTCATAAAGAATGCCCTCTTTTTTTTTTCTGTAAAATATGAGGCAAGGTTCTCTCTCAGCTGAGAAAGAGTTTTAAGGGGAGGTGAAAAGGTTTAGAAGAATCATTATGGAGAGTGGGTTTGTAAAAGGAGTACCTAACAGCATTAAGGGCCCAACTGAGGTTATATAACATAAATCTTAACAATTTTAACAATCTTCCTAAGTTTAAATCTGGCCTCAGGAACTTACTAGCTGTGTGACTCTGGGCAAGTCACTTAATCCTATCTGTCTCAGCTCCTCCTCTATAAAATGACCTGGAGAAGGAAGCAGCAATCTGCTCCTGTGTGTGAGCTGGTACTGACCTGGGACCTTCTCTTGCCTTAGTACATAGTCTCTTCCTGGTCACTGAAGTGCTGCCAAAATGCATAAACTCAGTCCAACCCAGTCTCCAGACCTCCTTGTCTCTCTCCCTAAACATAGCTGGGCTGGACAAATGGCTCACTGTGATTTCTCGATTACCTCCATTAGGATTTGAGCTGGTGCATTTTCTACATCTGTTCAAAGGAGTTTTTGGAAAGGAGTTCACTATACTATTTTCTATCATTCTGCCATAACTTAACTCATTGTAAAATGCTCTAAAAATCTTAAAGCATTATATAAAGGCCAGCTATTATAATTGTTTTTATCATCATCATCACTGTCAGTAACATCAGTTTTCATCCTTAAATGGCCTTAGGTTAGTTTTGCTTAGTTGGATTTATTGCCAAGCTTTTTTAAAACTGTTTTTAACCTAACTTCTCTCTGTTTCATAAAGTGATAATGCTCCTAATCTTCCATTATTCTTTTTTGTAAGATTTTACAAATAAGTTTATTTTCTAAACTACTGTTGCCTTTGTATGTCATAGCACCAAACATCAAGACAACTAGGTTGCTAACAAAGGTGTTTTGCAGGTTCTTTTGGGCTCCTTTGCAATTGATTTTTGTTACTTAAAATTCTGTTAAAATTATTAACCTTATCTATGTGAGTAACTTGGAATCATTGAGAATACTGTATAGTTTTAGAGATACAATTTAGCTCTGCATTTTTCCCTTATTCAATTATAGCTCCAACTCATTATCCATCCGTAGCATTTGTCCAATTCATCCATAACAATGGACTAACTTGACTGGCTGGCTGGTTGTCCCAAAGAATGTCTTAATCTGAGTTTTTTTCAGTTTTGCATTTATTCTTACATTGCTATGGAAGCCACTAAGGAACTTTCAGGAAATGTTCATTTTTAGGAAGCGTTAGGATCAATACAATAGGTATAATATCTCCTGCCAATAGCATTTTGAAAATCACACCACTGTCTAGAAATTATTTTCTTTAGACTTCATATAAAACTGTGGAACAGTTCAAACAGTTGGTGATAAGTAGTCACATAACCTGAGTGTTCCTAATCTAGAACTGTTATTACTTGGTGACTTTGGGCAAGCCACTTTTTTTTAATGTGTCTCAGTTTCTTCATTTGTAAAACAAAAAGATCAGATAAGATGACCCCTAAGATCTTTTTCAGTAATAAACATATAATCTTACACCCTTTTCTATTCCTATCCTATTGTCATCATCAATAATTTGTTTGTATGGGTCAAGATTTAATTGTTTTAATTGCATACAATATCTTTTTTTCTCATATTTCTTATTCTAGCCTTATACTGATTTTTACTTTTAACACATTCATGTGGTCTGTTGTCTGTACATAGGCAACTGGTTCAGAAATGATTAAACAGTAGAGAATCATATCTTGTCCACTAAAATATAATCAGTTTCATCTTTTGTGGCATTATTTAGTGTTCACCATGTTCAGTAGCTACCAATTCTTTTCTCTAGGGATATAGTGGTGATATAAATGTGAGGCTGTTGTATGAAGTTAGAGTCTTTAGCCTGTCTCATTTTTTAATTCTGATAAATATTTTCCAATACATTCCATAATATCCTTTTCTTTTTCTACCTTTTCTTTGAAGTTGCTGAGTATGTAAGTATATGTTAATTTAATTTTGAGGATCTTATTGAGTTCTTTATAATTATCTACCACTCCATCCTCCTTGACATATGTTGGTGTAAAGGCTGCCATTATTTCAATGGTAGTCTTCTTTATTGATACTTATCACAAGTAATGCAAAATAAGATGGTTAAATGTTCCATGAAAGGTTTCTTGATGTCTTTGGGCATATAATAAAACCAATTCCATCAATTCATTTATTTACTTCTCCAAGGAGAACCTGTGAATCATTCTTCTATCTAATTGCAACTTCCTTTTTTTCATGTTTTCATTTATATAAAAAAAACTGCTATGACAGATAATATTTAGTTCCTCCAATTGGTTTATTCACTGAGGAGAAAAATCTCACATTTTATATTATACTAAGAGCTAAGTTAAAGTTACAGATGCTTTAAAAAGTGCATAATTTTTTTAACACTATCTGCCCCTTCCTCTACTATTCTACCACTCCTATGTCATAAATGGAAAGGGGATGCCCAAAGCAGAGAGATATTTTATATTACTCTGGAGAATCAGAGACAAAATTTTAAGAAGTCCTTATCCTTGAATAGCCTATATTCTAGTAGAGGATATAATATATATATAGATAGATAGATAGATAGATAGATAGATAGATAGATAGATAGATAGATAGATAAAATAAATAATGTTTTAAGAAAGGAGAGAGAACTAACAATTAAGGGGATGTGGGAAAGTTTCATATTAGAAGTGGAACTTGAAATGAGTTTTGATGGACATTATAAATTCTAAGAAGCAAAAGTGAGGATTCTCAGGTATGGGAAAAGTCTGCAAAGTCATGGAAGGGGGGGTGGAATGCTGAGTTCAGGGAAAAGCAAATAGATAACTTTGACTACAACGTGAAGTATATAGAAAAAGTAATATAGAGGAATGTCTGGAAAGTTAATCTATAGCCATGTTGGAAAGGACTTTAAATTCCAAGCTAAGGGGTATCTATTTCATTCAAGAAACAATAGGCAGTAGCTGAAGATTTTGGTTCAAGAAATTAATATAAAGCCATATTTTAGGAAGAGTATTCAGCAGTAATTCAAAGGAAGCATGAAAAATAGCAGAGATTGAAAATAGTTAAATCAATTAGAAAGTTATATAGTAGTCCTATAGGGCAACTGGGTGATGCAATGGATAGAGCATTGCACCTGTAGTCAGGAAAACTCATCTTCATGAGTTTGTCTAGCCTTAAGCATTTATTTGTTATGTGACTCTGGGCAAATGACTTAATCCTCAGTTTCCTCATTTGTAAAATGAGTTGGAGAAAGAAATGGAAGGAAATATTCTGTATCTCTGCCAAAGAAAATTCTAAATAGTGTCACGAAGAATAACACTTAACTGAAAAACAACAACAATAATAGTTCAATAATTTATGGTGAGAAATGTTTTGTTATAATTACCCTATAATATAAGTGAGAGAGAAGGGCCTGAACTGGAATGGGACCCAAGTGAGTGGAGATTAGGAAAAACTACAAGATATGTTGTAGAGGTACAATTCAGAAGCTAGTATTGATTAGATATGAGGAGAAGGGATAAATTAGAAAGGACAAGGATGAAAGGACTATAGCATGGAGGTGATACCCTCAAAAAAAGAATAGGGAAATAAGAAGGAGGGAAATATGGAGGAACAGATAAATAAGGAGGGAAATATGAGGTCAGGGAGCAATATGTGAGTTTAAATCTTGACCTTACCATTGACCAGCTGTATGACTTAGATGATCTGCACTATACCTTATAAACAATTGGTCTCACTATTGCCTACACTACTCCCAAGTGTAGTAGTAGATTAAATTTTAATTGGGAAATATTTAATAAAATAAACAAAATTATAAGAGAATATAGATAAAGTAAACATGTGGTTATCTTAGTATTAGGATGTAGGGATCCTAATGTACAGTTTAATGGGTCTTGTTTCTGTTTGAGTGATCTTATGGATATATCTTATGGATAGATCAGTGATCTTATGGATAGATTAGTAAAATAATCATCAGACCGGAGTTTGAATTTAACTTCAGATACTTATTAGATATCTGATCCTCAATGAGTCATTAAATTTCTTTTGGCTGCAGCATCCTCATCTGTAAAATGATGAATTTGAATTTGACCTCTAAGATCTCTTCCAACTTTTAAGCCTTATTCCTACAATTCTATATATGACCCTAGACAAGTCACAACCTTTTGACTTCATCTATAAATTGGAGATAGTAACAGCACCTATTTCCCAGGTTTGTTGTATCAAATAGGATAATTGTGTTAAACACTTTGGAAAACTAAAAAGGCCATTATGCAAGTGACAAAACCTTATTTATCAAATGAGGTGATTAGACATATTTCTTACCTTTTCTGCAACATTGGATGCTGCTTGTCATCCTTTCTATCAAGATGCTCTCTTTTCTCTGGGTTGTTTTGTTTTTTGTTTTTGTTTTTTAACATTATCCCCTTCTGATTCTTTTCCTAGCTTTCCTTCTCAGTCACTTTTGCTAGATTTTTATTCATGTCAAACCCATTAATTATTGTCTTCTAAATTTCTTTTGTAAACCCTGTTCTCTTTTCTCTACTTATTCTCTAACTTGTTGACTTTAACAGCTTTCATTGATCCAGTTATCATGAACATAAAGATGATTTCCAGATCTACATATCCACCCCTAAGGTCTCTCCTAAGCTGCAATCCCATAAGAAAAATTACTTTGAAATTGGACATTTTGATCTAAAGATATTTCAAACTCAGTGAAACAAAACTCATTTTCTTTCCCCAAAAATTGATATTTCAAATTCCCATATTCCTATCAAGGATACCACCATCCTCCTAGTAATATAAATTTGCAATATTTGCACCATCTTTGACTCTTACTCTTAGTCATCCCACATACCCTGTCAGTTACCAAATCTTTATGCTTCTCTCTCCATGGCATCTGTCATAGCCATTACCTTGCTTCAATCTTTCATCACTTCTTATTGCAATGTTACAATAAAAACCTCTGAATTGGTATTCTTGCTCTTTCCAATCGATTCTCTCTCTCCCTCTCTCTCTCTGTCTCTCTCTCTCTCTCTCTCTCTCTGTCTCTCTCTCCCTTTCCTTCACCCTCCACAAGGGATTAAGTGACTTGCCCAGGGTCACACAACTAAAAAGTGTTAAGTGTCTGAGGCTAGATTTGAACTCAGGTTCCACTAAGTGCTTCAGTGCCGGTGCTCTATCCACTGTGCCATCTAACTATCCCACTCCCAATTATCTCTAATAAAATATAAATCTTCTCTTTAGCATTTAAAGCTCTTCCCCATCTGTTTTCATCCTACCTACTTACACATTACTCTCCCTCACCCACTCTATGACCTCAATGCACTTCTTCAAGCACAGCCATTAAAATCCATCTCCTCTTCTTTTCATTAACAACAACCTCTCTCTATGCCCAAAATTACTAAAATCTTTTCCTTTCATCTTTTGCAATCTCTGGATTCCATTGAGACTCAGCTCAAATGCTACCTTCTTAAAGAAACTTTTCCTGGTTTTATCCAATTTTGAATTTCCCTTTTAAAGTTTCCTATTATCTATTCTCTATATAGCTTATATATTCCTGCTTTTTTTTTACATAGTTTCCCCCATTAGGATGTAAGCTCCCTAAATCTGTTTTCAACTTTTCTTACTTAGAATAGTGCATGGCACATAATAAATTCTTAATAAATAATTGCTGATTGGCTATTTCTAAGGTCCCTTGAAGCTTCATTTGTCCATTTGTGTGAGAGAAGAAAAAAAATATTTTTCTCACTGAAATGTTTGCAAAACCTTAGCCAATAGGGGAAAAGTCATAAGGTCACAATAATGATATTTATTACCACCATCAACCACCCAGGAGCCTGTCTAGATTAGACAGGCAAATTGGGAGCAAGCTTTTCAATCAGAAAAAAAAAAATGATATAGAATAACTTATCGAATATTGAGTTAAAAGGAAGGAAAGAAACAAGCATGTACTTGCTATGTACCAGTCACTGTGCTAAGCACTTTACAAGTATTGTTTCCTTTGATTCTCATAGTAATCTCTGGAGGGATGTACTGTTACTATTCCCATTTTACATTTGAGGATACTGACTCAAATAGAAATTAAATGACTTGCCCAGGATCACCCAGTTAGTAAGTGTCTGAGGCCAGGGAACTCAGTTCTTTCTGTCTCCAGATTCAGCACTCTATCTACCCATTATCTAGATGCTGATTTCATTTAGTCTAATGCTTTTTGTCCAAGAGTTCACACTTATATAGTGTTCTAAGGTTTTCAAAACATGAAAAGCAGTACCACACTCTGAGAGGTAGACTTATTATTATTATTATTCCCATTTTGTAGATAAAGACACAAATTCAGAGAAACTACCTGGTTTGTCTAAACTCACTCGTGGAGTAGCTAGGTGGCACAGGAGATGAAGCACTGGATCTGGAGCCAGGAAGACATTTACTGGCAGGCAAATCACTTAACCTTATTTGCCTCAATTTCCTCATTTGTAAAATGAACTGGAAAAGGACATTCTAGGAGTCACCAGAAGTGGAATACAACTGAACAATAACAAAATTACATAGTTAATAGTGAAAAAACTAGGAATAAATCTAATTCTCCTTATTTCTCTTCCAGAGTTCTTTCTCCTGAAGCACCTGGAGAGAGTTGAGCATTAATCTATCTGCACACTTTTTCCCATTTCTTTAAGGCAGCTTGTGATCAAGCATGCACTGTTTCTGTCCCTTGTCCTTGGCCACAGCAGGTTCTTAGGTCAGTCTAAAGATATATATGCATGTACCAATCAAATCTCTCAGTTAGTGCCCCTGGATGCTGACCATTCCCTTCATGCTGCCAATTAAAAGCCTTTACTTAAAGAGACACTATCTTAGCAAATGGTTTAATTGGATTAATAAAAGTTAGCAAAAGCCGAAGTATTATTTTTACCTCTTACCTTTTATCCCTTTGAAATCTTAAAATCGTAACACTCTGCTCTCTCCAAGGTTAGCAATGGTCTTCTAACCTTAATCAAATAGCTTTTTCTCAGTCCTATTCTTGTAGATTTTATGAAGTATGATACTGTTAAACAGCCCCATTCCTCAAGATACTCTCTTTCCTTGAATCCTATTGATAGGAATAATTCTTCTCAGTTTCTTTTTCCTGATCATCAACCATTACCTCTCTGTTCATATGAACACATCTCAGATCCTGAGCCCACATCTTTGCTTTCTAAACTATCTCTTAAAGAACACACCAGCTTCCATAAAATCAATTACTATCTCTATTCAGATAGCTCCCAAATCTACAAATCTACTGCAATCTCTACTCCTTAAAAGGATGAGATTGGTAGATATCTTGAACTCTGGATTCTGAAATATAATAGGGCTACTTTGATCTAATGTCTCTTCTGGTACCAGTATGAGAAATCCCAGGAAAAGGGAAGCCATCCAGCCATCTAACAGGGGTTAAAATCTGAGTCTGAATTTTCCTTACAACTCATGTGATCATGCTACTATCAATTTATCTCAATAGGTCTTAGTTTCCTTTTCTGTAAAAATGAAAAACTTAAACTAGATAATCAGGCAGGTTTTGAGAAGCTCTCCCCATTCTCCAAAATTGTAGAATTACAGTCCCTCCAGAGCACAGGGATTGTCGGTCTTCTTGCTCATATCTCTATCACCAATGCTCAGCACAATGCCTGACACATAGTTAAGGGTTTAATAAAGGTTTGATGACTGATTGGAAGTGTATAGAATAGCCGGAGATCCCTAAATTAGGAACATCAGAGATATATACCTGTTCTTACCCACCCATGGGATCCATAGTTATCATATATTCTGCCCAGCTCACAGAATCTCAGAATTGGAAGGACCGTATAAATCTAATTATATCAAAACATATATATAGCATATATATATATATATATATAGCAGTCCTGATAAATAAGCATTCAAACTCTGCTTAAAGACTTACAAAAGGTAACAGCAGGCAACAAATTCTTTATTTGAATAACATTATTGTTAGCAATCTTTTTATACCAACATTTTACCCCATATAACAAGATAAGATCAAAATGGGTACATGATTTAAACATAAAGGGTGATATCATAAACATATTAGGATAGCAAGGAAAGATTTATGTGTTAGATCTATGAATAAGGAAAGAATTTAGGATCAAACAAAAGATAGAGAGAATTGCAAGATGTAAAATGGAAGACTTTGATTATGTAACATTTAAAAGGTTTTACACTAACAAAAAACAATGCAACCAAGATTAGAAGGAGAGCAAAGAAGTAGGGAAGGGACATTTATAGCAAGGATCTCTGATATAAGCTTCATATTTCAAAAACAGAGAACTGAGTTAAATTTATAAGCACACAAGTCATTTCCCAATAGATAAATGGTCAAAGGAAATGAACAGGCAGTTTTCAGAAGAAAACAAAGTTATGTACATTCATAGGAAAAAATGCTCTAAATCATTAATTAAAGAGAGTTTTTATATATAATTGGGGGAAAATATTCTAAACAAATCATCCTTTACACTGAGAAAAACAAACAAGCAAACAAAGGCTGCCCTTTTTGGATTCAATTTTAACTTCTTTTTATTCAGTTCTAGAAATCAAATTTTAAAAAGAATATTTAAAAACTGAAGAAATTGAAGTAGAAAGTAAATAGGATATTGAAGGACCTATAGATCATGCCATATAAGAATCAATTGAAGTAATTGTGAACATTTCTTCTAGATGAGAGAAGACAGTGTATGCTGGCATAGAGAGGCACTTGATAACTTCAAATATACTTGTTTTCAAGGTCTGTCATATAAAAGAAGAATTACAACAGTTCTCCTCTGACCCATAGAGTAGAACTAAAAGTTTCTGGTAGATAGTGCCAGAGAAATCTAAACTTGATGGAAGGAAAAACATCGAGCAATCCAAAAGTGGAATGGGTAGTCTCAAAGGGATTCTTCTCGCTACAAAATGCTGGATGACCACTTGTCCAGTATAGAAGAGTAGGGATTCATGTTCAAATACAAGCAGAACTAGATAGCCTCCAGGTTTCTTTTCAACTCTGACTTTTTCTAATTCTGGAAAAAAATTTTCTGCAATTTCCATTGATTGTTCCTAATTGTGTATCTGGAAACAAGCAGAACTATTTCCTTTTCTATGGAATGAGTTCTCCAAATACTTGAAGAGAGAAATTATTTTCTCTTCTCTGACTTATACAAACCTAATTCTTTCTGCTAATCTTCATAAGACATCTTCTTACCTGCTCTCTAGTCTAGTATAGAACTTAACCCTGGTAACCTACGGCTCCAAAAAAAAACTGTAGTACACATAGAGTTCATACCCCAATAAAACCATATTGGCAGATGGGCTAAAGCAGGTTGAAGGTAACCAATAGGTCTCAAGTCCTTCCATACATTAGAGGAATTTTTATCCTAATCACATAATGGTGGAATGGATAGATGAAAACAATTTGTTCCAATGGCCACAAAGGTAGCTCAAGCAAGCATCATGGAGTGCTCAGAGCTTGATCAGACACTGAAGATGTCAAGGTCATCCATCCATTGAATACTGGACCATCTCCAGTTGTCTTGACTTTTGTCTTGTCACTGGACTTTGATGATTCTGGAAGAGAGCTGATGATTCTGCCCCACTTAAATCCAATTTATGTGCAAATCAAGACATTACCCTGTCATATCATTGGTCCTTTTTGAAAATGAAGGACAAAGAGCTAATCTCTGCTGTCTACTCCAGCAACCAGACCCCTTCTTTAATGATACCATAAATGTTCTCCAGTTGTCAAAACCCCACCTTCCTGCATAACTATCCACTGGAGAATAATAGTTTTAGAGCTGTGATCTCAGAATACTATTACAATTATGCATCAGTTCCTAAAAAACTCTGTCGTTTTAACTAGTCTGGGAACCTACCATAGCCATTCTTTACATTTTTTTCTATGGAGAAATGAATTCCAAGTTCTAAATATCAAATTAAATTTTGGATCCTAATTTGTTTATAATATGGATACTTCTTGTTCAGAGTTATATACTATTCAATCAACAAATCTTCATTAATCACCTATTATGTGTACTGCATTGTTCTGAGGCTAGAGACTAGTGGCTTTAGAGAGGCAAAGCTGGAGAAGACTGTTTTTCTAAATCCACTATATAGTCTCTAGTCTCTTGGGAAAAACAAGCATGTAATCATGCATCTAGTAGAGATGATATAATCAAGTTTGTAGATAATTATAATATAAATTATATTAAAAACACATCTATTGGGCTTTGCACAGTTATGGGCTTTAGTATTGGTCAGATCATGTCTAGTCTTGAACACAAAAATTATAAGTATGCATATCATAACAAATATACATATATATAATAGTTAAGGCATTTAAATATCCAAAACATTATTTTTATCACAAATAGACCCTCTCTCTTGTGATAAAATCCCACAACTAAGGAGACCTGGAAGCAAAACTATGGACCATGGGATCATTACTTTGGAACTGGAAGGAGCCTTAGAAACTAACTGGTCCACATCCTTCATTTTACAAATGATGAAACTGATGTTTAGGAAGGTTAACTGATTTGTCCAAGGTCATACATGTACTAAGTAGCAGAGTTGGTTAAGTAGATGGAAAGAAAATAAGGTAGTATGGGCATGTAAAACCTATTGCTTTGTGACAATTAACTTTTAGTCTTGATTGAGATATGTAAATGTTTTATAGATGAAAAGTCCAATAAATAAGAAGAGACATTTGTTGAAATCTTATGGGAAATATATCGGAGAAATTGACAAAGGAGAAATTTTTATTTAACTTGGGAAAGATGGAAAGAAATCATAGATAATACAATAGTGACTGGAAGAAATGAATAGGAGCTTTGTTGAATAATGTATTCAGAAATGATACTAGGACAAATCTAAATGTTTATTTATCTATCTACCTAGACAGACAGAAGACAGACAGAGACAGAGAAAGATGGAGAGTCGGAAAGAGGTAGAGACAAAGACAGAAAGATAAAAATATAAAGAACTATACATATACATAGTATAGAGAATTTTTTTTGTCTAGTCTAAGGGAGATAAACTAAGTGACCTAATAGGTGTTTTCCATTTTTTAGTTCTATGACTAGAATAGCAATGAGGACTTTAGTTCAGAATTGGAATGCTTTAATAGACTTAGAAGATAGAAGAATACCAGCTTCCCAGTCTAGCCATATCAAATCTAACTTAAACTCATTCCTTGTGATTTTTATTTTTATAAGCATTCACTGCATTAAACAGTTTTTACTTGCTGTATATTCACTGAGCATTGTCTACATATAATTCTAGTACTACAAGCATGTATTTGTGTGTATATTTTGAAAAGCAAGGTTCATACCTGATTCATTGATTCCCTGTCCTTTCCACCTAATGTGTACATGATAAAAAAAAATGCTTTCTTTTAGAGGAAAAAAACAACTTGGTTAGAAGTGGCTGGTTGAAAATTGGCTCCATGAATATTTCAATAAGCAAAGTATTATGTGAGCATCTTATATGATTTACCTAAAATGATAAGTGTATGTCTCGGGAAAAACATATAATTTCCTTTAGATAAAACATTATCAATATCACTTGGCTCAGCCATAAATATTATTCTTATTATGCCTTTTTAGTAGAAAAGACTCTCATAAAGACAATACTAATTTCCTTATGATGGGAATAGGTTGAAATTACTATGTAAGGATATTCAGTATAATCAATAAAGAAATACTCAACCTACTTTTATTAGAACATGAAGCTTTTTTTGATGGTCAGAAAATTATCCCAGTCAAATAATGTACAGGTCAAATTCTATTACTGTGATCTTCAAGAGATTTTCCATTCTTTGGCATATATTTTGTCCAATCAAAATTTTACTTGGAATAAGTAAACCTGTTCAGGCTACACAGAAGCCCACATATTATGCAGAAGTATACATGACAAATGAGTGGACAGATGGAAATAATGACTTAGTTAGAATTAGGTCCTGAGCAAACCCCGTGTATCTGATCTGATACAAACTATCCAGTATACTAACTTGACTGTTTATTGATCCTCACCTGGCATTTCCACTTTTCATTTTCCAACTCATGACTTTAGAATTTTTACAGGTTTTTAGCCTATTCTTCATTCTACCTTTGCTTATGCTTTAGCCAATCTACCTTGCACATCTTTATGATTTCCCTCAGATCTAACAGTTATTCTGTATTGTCCTCTGCAAATGTTGAAAGCCTACTGAAACAGAAAGACCAGAAGAAAGTAGTTTAAAAAGTGCTTAGATGTCTGAGTGCTACTCAATCTATTATATAGATAATGGCTGAGAGCAGATTTTCATTTTAATTGGATCAGGACTTCATCAGGAATCTGCCAAATATGGATCAAAGGAAACTGAGAAAGTTAGCATCATGTCACAAGAAAAGGTTGAAACTCTTATCTCCTTACAAATAAAGTCTTTTTTGCTTTTAAGTCAATAATGTTTGAGCCTCCAGTGTAACAAATGGGCCACATAATAATATGAGTTATCATTAGGAATGACAGAAAACTAGGGATTTACATTCCAACAAAAGCAGAGGGTTTTACAAGTGATATGCAAAAAAGCATGATATGTTTGTGTTTCTGTTAATACAAAATAAGTTATATATGAAGCATAGAGTGATCTTTTTACTAGAAGGTAAAAGGACTTGAAGACTTTTCTTTACTCTTTGGGTCATCTGAGTGAATAAGTATTCCTTGAAAGATTGGGAGAAGTGTTTATAAGAAATAATAAACAAAAAATACTATGAAAAGATAAATGGGATTTCTGGCTTGTGTTAGAAGGCTGGAAAGAAAAAAGTAATGACACAGAAAAGGAAGAGAAGGATCACAATACATGTGGAACCATGTTATAGCCATGATTCTCTTCCATGGAGATTAAACTAAATCATCTGAGATGAAAAGCAGGTTTTTCATGGTTCAAGGAGAGATGTTATGTGAACAATACAGGAATTAGTTTTCTTTGCTTATGCATATTTGTTACTGTTTTTCTTTCTCTTTTTATTATGGGAAAGTGTGGAAGAGAAAAATAAATTCATATTAACTGAAAATATAAATAAAATTTATTTAAAAAGAAAGTTAGCATGGATTCAATGATATCAGCAGAAAACAAGCAGTGGATGCCAAGAAGTGGAGGTGAGCAGTGGTGGCTATTGAGTACTTGCTAAGAGCTACTAAACTAGCTCTGTGTCAAAGTAGCATGGTCATTAAATAAGTCAACTTACTGTCTTTCCAAATTATGTATATGGTATAAGACAGAGATTTTTCTTGTATCTATACAATCAAGTACCCACTGGACATTCTTGATAATTCATGTGAAAAGAAATTAAATCATCAAAAAAGCCTAGAGAATATGAGTAGAAACTAAGATTCTGGACAAAACAAAACAAAATTTAAAAACCTGAAGACCTTGGGAATAAAGGCAGTGACAAAGTCTTCAAAAGAGAAAAGAAGCATTAAGAGGTAAAGTTAGATAAGAATACAGCATCTGAGGGATAAATACTTGGGGACTATTATTTAATACACAGGAAAAATTATTTCATGTCCAAGAGTATAGAATTTCTGAGAGCTAACAAAATGTTTGACTAGAATTTTGAAAACATGATCTGCAGGATTTTAAACTGCAAATGGAGAAAGGAGAAAATAACCCATGGGTATCTGACAAGTCACGACACAGAGTAGTAGGCACAATACAGTTTTTTTTTTTAGTGTTTCTTTTTTTTTCCTTTTTTGTTGTTTTTTTTTTTTAGTTAAAGCTTTTTATTTACAAAATCTATGCATGAGGAATTTTTCAACATTGACCCTTGCAAAACCTTGTGTTCCAAATTTTCCCTTCCTTTTCCCCATCCCCACCCCTAGATCCAACATATGTTAAACATGTTAAAATATATGTTAAATCCAGTATATGTATACTTATTTATACAGTTATTTTGCTGCATGACAAAAATTGGACCAAGAGGAAAAAAACTGATAAAGAAAATAAAATGCAAGCAAACAACAAGAAGAGTGAAAATGCTATGCTGTGATCCACACAGTTCCCACAGTCCTCTCTCTGGGTATAGATGACTCTCTTTATTACAAGATTATTGGAACTGGTCTGACTCATCTCATTGTTGAGAGCCACATCCATCAGAATTGATCATCAAATTGTCTTGTTGCCATGTACAATGATCTCCTGATTCTGCTCATTTCACTTAGCATCAGTTTATGTAAGTCTCCCCAGGCCTCTCTAAAATCATATAGGAAAAAAATCAATTGAAAGAACTAGAGTTTCAGTATACAGAAATCCAACAATAAAACCCATTGCATCAGTTCTCTACATACAATAGACAAGATATGTACAATAAATAAAGTGAAAGAAGAATCTTAATGCAAATAGTTGAATTCAACTTCATAAATAATTAATATTGGTAGAATGGGATTTTTTTTTTGCTGAGGCAATTGGGGTTAAGTGACTTACCCAGGGTCACACAGCTAGGACTTGTTAAGTGTTTGAGACCAGATTTGAAACTCAGGTCCTCCTGACTTCAGGGCTGGTGCTCTATCCACTGTGCCACTTAGCTGCCTGTAAAATGGGATTCTTGGCAAAAAAAAAAAAACATGACTCGGGAAAGGGACAGCATTCAAAAAAGAAGTAGAATATATAAAAGGATTAAATACTCAAACATGAGAAAAATTTCTTGTATGAAGAAATGGGTGGGAAAACAGAAGTGATACAGTTTTCACAAAATAGTATACCCAGCTAGAGGAAGAAATGAGTGATTTGTGGGAAAAGTATGTTATTGTTCATCCTTCATTTTCAGAAAGGACCAATGATATAGAGTTTATGTCTTGATTTGCACATGAATTGGATTTAAATGAGGCAGAGTTGCAAAATGTTATTAGTCTTACTCTTTTTTTCCAGGGTCATTAAAGCCCAATGGCAAGACAAAAGTCAAGATGTCTAATGATGACTCCAAATGTGGTGGATGATCTTGACAGCTTCAACTTCTGTTCAAGAGCTAAGCACTCCACAGTGCCTGCTTCAGCCACCTTCATGGCCATTGAAGCAAATTGTCCTTCACCCATCCTTCTGGGAGGGGAAGTCTTCACATGTTTGGAGTAGACATCCCCCTAAGTCACTTATAGATTTGAGGGCTATTGATTTCCCTCAATCTGGTGTAGCCTACGTGCTGAAACAGTTTTACTGTTAGCATGCTACAACTTTATGGAGCCAGAGGTGAGAGATAAGTGACAGGTGAACACCAAAGTTGGATGAGCAGCCCTAAAAAGATCTCAGCAAATTCTTACAACAGAGGCACTAGTCTTCCCTGAACACTCCATACAGAAAAAGTATGCCACACTCAGCATTGTAGTATGGTATAATAGTGATTGGGGATTTCATTCCCCTGATAAATGAAACCGGAACCTTTTTCTCTCTGACAAAATTAAAACATTTGGTAAACTGTTGGTTTGTCTTAATGATAGCTTCTTCCAAAGGTAAAGAAAGTGATTTGATCAGTAAAGGAGGAAATCATGGAAAATGAAAGGAATATATATTTCTCAGCTGTAAATTGCAACCTAGCCCTCCAAAAATTGCTTATGTAAAGCAATAACCTCACAAAATGAAGTAGAAATCTCAAGCATGTTCTCTACTAATCATAATATAGTAAAATTTTATAATCAATAAAGAACCTTTGAAAACAAGTCAAAATTAATTGGAGTCACAATAATTAGTGAGTTGAAAAAGAGTCTTAGAAAAATAGAAAATTAAATCAACAAATTAAAACAACATGAGACAATATACCAGAACTTTGGGAATTCTATCAAAGTAGTCCTTCGGGGGAAATTAATATCTCTAAACACTTTCATGAACTAAAGGAAAATGTAATAGATCAGATAATTATGGATGTAACTAAAAAAATTTATAAAGTAATAAATAAAAATATGAATACCAAAATGGAAATCCTGAAAAATAAAAGGAGAGATAATTAACTCGAACTTAAATTTATCAATAGAACTGGGAGCTTATTTATTGATAATAATATGAGTTAAATCCAAGAAATGTCATTTTCCCTTTTGTCAACTTTTCTAAGTCAGATATATATGAGATACAGCTTCAGAGTTGTTTTAATTTTTATTAGCTGATGTGATTTGAAAAAAAAAGAAGGGAAGAGAGGAAATCAAATAGCAGGTGATGATCAACTCAAATACAAATGGATCCCTGTGGACAGCATATTTACTTAGAAAACTATAAAATAACATTATCTATGTTATGTTGTATGTTTGGTTGTTTTGTTAAACATTTCCCAATTACTCTGGTTCCGCTCATACTGAGTTCTGTGGCCAGAGTTTGACATGTCTACACTACAATACAATTGGCAGAGTTGTGTATTTCTCTAATCATCCTGGAAAGCAATTTAGACCCATAATCAAAACTGTCATTAAACTCTATATTTCCTTTGAACTAAAAATATCACTACTATGTTTATAATCCAATAGGACCAAAGAAAAAGGCAAAGCACCATAGGAACTTATATGAATGTATATATACATTACAGCAAAAAAATGAAAGGAGTTCAGTCATTTCCATTGTGTCCAACTCTTTCTGACTCTATTTGGAGTTTTCTTGACAAAGATGCTAGGGTGGTTTGCATTTCTTTCTCTAGCTCATTTTACAGATGAGAAACTGAGTCAAGCAGGGTAAAATTAAATGCCTCATAACTAGTAAGTGTCTGGGGTCTGATTTGATCTCACAAAGATGAGTTTTCTTGACTCTAAATCTAGTGCTCAATCCATTATATCATCTAGTTGTTCATGGAAAATGGAAAATGGATGCCTATCAATTGGGAAATGGCTAAACAAATAATGGAAGGTGATTTTAAGGGAACATTATTATGCTGAAAGCAATGACAAAAAGGAATAGTTTCAGAGAAACTGGGAGACCTTTAAGAATAAATACTGTGAAGTAATCAACCAAGAGAACGATTTATACAATTACAAAATCTTAAAGAAAAGCAACTTTGAAAAGGCCCAAGAACTCTGAACAATTTAAAGACCACTCATGATGCCAGCAAATTTAAGACTAATCCACCATCTGACAAAGAAGTGCAGGAGTGAAGGTATAGATTTAGATAGGCTTTTTGTCTATATGCCTAATATATGAATATGCTTTGTTTGATTTTATGTATCATAAGACTGATTGTTTTCTTAAGAAGGGAGTCATTAATGTTGGAGGGAATGTAGGAAAACTGGGATACTAATACATTGTTGGTGGGGTTGTGAACTGATCCAATCATTCTGGAGAGCAGTTTTTTGGAATTATGTTCAATGGGGTTATGAAATTGTGCATACCTTTTGACCCAGCAGTGTTTCTATTAGGCTTATATCCCAAAGAGATCTTAAAGGAGGGAAAGGGACCCACATGTGCAAAAATGTTTGTGACAAGAAACTGGAAATTGAGTGGATGTCCATCAGTTGGAGAATGGTTGAATAAGTTATGGTATATGAATATCATGAAATATTATTATTTTGTAAGAAACGGCCAACAGGATGATTTCAGAGAGGCCTGGAGAGACTTGTATGAACTGATGCTAAGTGAAATGAGCAGAACCAGGAGATCATTGTACATGGCGACAAGATAATACGATGATAAATTCTGATGGATGTGGCTCTCAACAATGAGATGATTCAGACCAGTTACAATAATCTTGTAATAAAGAGAGTAATCTACAACCAGAGAGAGGACTGTGGGAATCGAGTGTGGATCACGACATAGCATTTTCACTTTTTGTTGTGTTTGCATTTTTTTCTCATTTTTTTCCTTTTTGATTTGATGCTTCTTGTGCAGCAAGATAATTATATAAATATGTATGTATGCATATAATGGATTTAGCATATATTCTTATCATATTTAACATATATTGGATTGCCTACCATCTAGGGAAAGGGGTGGGAGGAAGGGAAGGAAATTGGAACACAAGGTTTTGCAAGGGTTAATGTTGAAAAATTATCCATGTATATGTTTTGAAAATAAAAAGCTTTAATTAAAAAAAAGAAGGGGATCATTAAAAGAGAAAGCAGGAGCAAAGATGATAGCAAAAAGAAAGAAGAAAAGAGGTCACTGTAGCATTTAAAAAAATAAACATGAAACAGAAGAGAAGAATGTTTAGAAACACAAACAGAGGAGCTTTGAAACTGAAATATGAAATTTATTTTTAATAAAGCCTTTTATTTTCAAAAACACATGCATAGTTTTCAACATTCACCCTTGCAAACCTTGTGTTCCAAAATTTTTTCTCCCTCCATTCCTCCCATCCCCTCCATTGGACAGCAAATAATCCAACATATGTTAAACATGTGCAATTCTTCTATATGTATTTCCACAATTACCATGCTGTACAAGAAAAATTAGATCAAAAAATGAGAAAAAAAACAAAAAGCAAGCAAACAACAAAAAAAGTGAAAATATTATATTTTGATCCACCTTCAGTTCCCTCAGTGTGCAATGGCTTCTCTCTGAGTGCAAATGGCTCTCTTCATCACAAGACCATTGGAACTGGCCTGAATCACCTTATTGTTGAAAAAAACCACAACCATCAGAGCTGATCATCGTATGATCTTCTTGTTGCCACATACAATGATCTCCTGGTTCTGCTCTTTTCACTTAGCATCAGTTCATATTAAGTCTCTCTGAAATCATCCTGCTGGTCATTTCTTACAGAACAATAATATTCCATAACATTCATATACCACAATTTATTCAGCCATTCTCCAATTGACGGGCATCCAATCAGTTTCCAGTTTCTAGCCACTACAAAAAGGGCTGCTACAAACATCTTTGCACATGTGGATTCCTTTCCCTCCTATAAGATCTCTTTGGGATATAAGCCCAGTAGAAACACTGCTGGGTTGAAGAGTATGCTCAGTTTGATAACTTTTTGAGCATAGTTCCAAATTGCTCTCCAGAATGGTTCGATTCGTTCACAGTTCCACCAACAATGTATCAGTGTCCCAGTTTTCCCACATTCCCTGCAACATTCATCATTATTTTTTCATGTCATCTTAGCCAATCTGGCAGGTATGTAGTGGTATCTCAGAGTTGTCTTAATTTGCATTTCTCTGATCCATAGTGATTTGGAGCACCTTTTCATATGACTAGAAATAATTTCAATTTCTTCATCTGAAAATTGCTCATAGTAGATTTTTTTAAAGCAGAAAAATTAGGTTCATCCTTTACAATCATAACAAACTAAAAACAATAATTAATGTAGTGACTAAATTGAGGCTTAACAATGACATCCTGAGTTCTGAACTTTGTTAAAAGACAAATCATAGAAATAGTTAATAACTATGACAAAAAGAATAATAATAACATATATATAATAAAATAATATTCAACACACTAATATTTCTATAGGGGAGCAATTGAGGAAAGGATGTTATAATTTTGAAAATATGCATTAACAAAATAGAAAAGAAAAAATTAATTAACTAAATATACAATTTGAAGTGAAGTTCAAATAAACAGAAAGAAATCTTGAAAATTAAAGGAGAAATTTTTCAAATAGAAAATAGAAAACAAAATTCATAAAACTCATTAATACAAATCAATAAACTTTAGCTAGCCCTAATCAAAAAGGAAAAACAAACAAATTACCACAATAAAGACTAAAAGATAAGATAAAAACAAATAGAAAAGAAATAAAAATTATTGGAAGTATTATATGTAATTTTGCTCCAAAATTTATTACAAGATAATTTACAAAGAAAAAAAATTGTCCAGATGGATTTACAGATTAATCCTATCAAAATTTTAAAGGGTAAATAATGTCTTAATTATACACACTATTCTCAAAAATTAGAAATGAAAATATCCCATCTGATTCCTTTTGAAAAACAAATATAGTCAGAATTCCTACACCAAGGAAAGAAAAAGAACTACAGAGTAGTATTAATCGATAGTGATGAAAAAAAATGTAATTTTTTTTTTTTACAAAAACACTATAATCATATAGACAAGAGATTACTCACTGTGGCCAAATTGGATTTATCATAAGGATGCAAAGATGAACTATAGCAAATAAAATAATTTTTAAAATACAAACATCCTAATTATATAATTTTGTTAATAATGAAGTTTTTTTTTACAAATTACAACATTCATTTATGCTAAAAATTAAATGAAATTAAGTAAATAAAATGTACACATCTAAAACCAAAAGCTAGTATTGTTTAAAAATGGGAAAATACTATAAATTTATCTACTCTTATTTGGCACAGTTCTAAAAATTCTAGACATAGCAAAGGAGGAAAAAAATTAAAGACATAAATATAAAGCAAGAGAACTCATAATTATCCTGACTTACTGAAATGATGCTTTACTAGAAAACCCCAAAGAATTAACAAAGAAATTAAATGGAACAAATAATGACTTTAGCAATCTATCAATCAATTCAAGATATATAAAGATAATTGCAAAAAAAATTAAAGAAAGAAAGAACTACTTTCAAAATAGAGAAATATCTGTTACTTCTCATTGGTTTTCAACAAAATAATAAAAATAATTATATTACCTAAATTAATTTATATTCTATATGTACTTTATAAACTATACTTAATCAAACTATCAAATGGATGAATTATAAATCTGGGGGGGAGAATAACAAATTAATTTGGAGAAGCAAAACCTTAAAAATCCAAAGAGCAATCATATAAAAATAGAATTTTTTTAAACTGAGGCAATTGGGGTTAAGTGACTTGACCAGGGTCACACAACTAGGAAATGTTAAGTGTCTGAGGCCAGATTTGAACACAAGTGCTCCTGACTTCAGGGCACCTGGTGCTCTATCCACTTTGCCATCTAGCTGCCCCCAAAATAGAAATTATTTATGAACAAGTTAGGACCTAAATTATACCATGAAGCAATAATTTTAAAGCTAATTAGTATTGCTCAAAATATTTTAAAAGCAGATGAGTGGATATCCATTAAGAAATAAAGCAGAAATAATTCAAATCAGTAACCCATTACACCAAACTAAAAATTCATAAATTTAATTATAAAAGGAGTGCCGTAAGAGTGGCAAAATGACAATATTCCAAGAATTAAAGTTGAGTCCAGCAATTACTCTCATCTCTCCTAATAAAAAGCCTACCCTAGTTCAGTTCTGAGGTAGTCTAACTACCTAAAAGAAGTGTCAGTTCTCAAGCTCTCTTTACATGTCCACATTGAAGGCATGAGAAAAATTATTTAAATCTTCAGTTTGGATTTTATTTATTATCTCACCAAAAAAGAGAAGAAGAAGCAAAAACACATTCAATGTGCATTATTAAAGGAGATTGGATATAGAAAGTCTATTTATTTTTTCTATGCAAAAGAAATGCTTACAACACACAAGATCATTCTCTCATTGATGGCATCTTTTCCTCCAAAAAGTGCTGTAATTAAAAAAAAAAGTTGACATTTGCCATCATACATTCAACTTTTATTAAGGAGGCCAAAAACTCTAACCCCTTAAAATAAAAAAGTTATCTCCAAGACTAGATATATCTTTAAGATTATTCATTTGTCATCTATCCTCAGAGAAGGCAGAAAGACAGCCCAGGACACCAATGCCAAGGATTGTCTCACCTAACCAAGTCCTCATTCTAGCTGCCATGTGGGAACAATTGCCAGGCTATCATGATGGACAAGGCTGCCTCTCTCTTTTACCTCTCATAGGAAATTCCTATAGGTTGTGTGGTACCATTTCTATACTAGAATAGAGGAAGGTGTAGAGGATCTAGTCAGTTCTTTTTTAAAAGTCCCCTGAAAGAGCAGTAGTAGAATTTTTTTATCAGAAAACTAAAAGGCAGGGACAGTAATTATTGATCTCAAAGTTAAAGCTAAAGTAGATTTAATTAAAAGAGAAAAATAGGAAAACTACACTATGTTTCAGCCATATTAATCAATATTCTTTTAGACTATTTAAAAGAACTAGACAGCATAAGAAATATTGCTATGGTGTTGGAAATGATGAGTTGGTGAATTTATAAAAATATAGAAAGTCTTTGACTTATGAAGAAAAATCTTATTCACCTTCAGAGAAACAGGGGACAAACAAGCAAAGTATGGAATTATAAAAATGTATATGAATATATATGTATATATATATGTGTGTATAATAACAGATACCTATTATATGTATGTGTATATATGTCAATATGTGTGTATCTACACTTAAGTTATAGCCTTCTTGGATAAGAGGAAGGAGGAAAGGGAGGGAAGAATAAAGTAAAAAGAGTGCAGCAGAGAACAAAAGAAAACCTACAAGGAAGCAAAGAAAAGGATAGCTCTGAACACAATGTGTAGTATTCATTGTATAGACTCTCTAAAAAAAATTCCTTGTTGGTCATGTTGTGAAAGAAAAATCAGATAAAAAGTAAAATCCATGAGAAAGAAAAAGCAAACAAAAAATAAAGGTGAAAATAGTATGCTTCAATCTGCATTCAGTATCTATAGTTCTTTCTGGATGCAGGTGACCTTTTCCATCTTGTTTATTGGAATTGTATAGACTTTCTTGAAATAGAAATTTATAGTTTTATATTTTGAATTCTATCATGTTCTGCTGTCCACATGGCAAATTTTTTTCTGTTTTGTATTTAAGTTTTAAATAAATAAAAAGAGAAAAAATAACAAGTACAAAAAAGAGAGAGATAAACCACTGTGTCAGCAGTTCTTACTATTCAGTGTACAAAATGTATATTACTTCATAAACTCAGAGACCTAAGTTTTTATCAGTGTTGAGTCACATGTGTCCTTGAAGTTTGCAAGGAGGAAATTCTGTGTTCTGTTCAGTCACAGAGCACAGAAGTAGAAGCAAAAGGTAGAAACTGCAGGGAACTACATTTGCTCACTTTCAAAGAAATCTTCCAGATAATTTGAATTGTCCCAAACTGCCCACAGTAGAAAGTTCTAAAAAGTAATTAACTATTAAAGTAACTAAAAAGTAATACAACTGGCAACTGGTAAGACTATATTTCATTCCAGATCCTTTGATTGTAAATGCAATGCTTTCTCCATTCATATCACAATAAAATAATGTTGTATGTTAATACACTTTACATTCTGCCACAAGCTTAATATAATAAAACAACCTTTTTTTTTTGCTTATTTTCGGAAATGTTTGGTGGCTTTCTGGTTCATAAAGAAGATTGAACAATATGACCAACAAAATCCTTCCTAAATGTGAGATTTTGATTGTATGACTTAGCCCACTGAAGTCTACGACAGGAACCATTGCCTGGGAGTCCAGTGCCTTTTGTTATTTAGAATTATTGTCCATATGAGCATGATTCAGGTATGATGGAAATCCTTTCAAGCACATCTTATTGTCATGTTTCCAAATTAGAACTTCTTAGAAAAAAGCTTTATGTGCATTAAAAAAATATTTCAGTTGAATGAGGCAACATAACCTGAGGCATATAAATCCAAGAG
>JAJPUD010007620.1:0-16728 GCA_023553655.1 Myrmecobius fasciatus | reverse complement strand
AAGGAAGGAAGGAAGGAAGGAAGGAAGGAAGGAAGGAAGGAAGGAAGGAAGGAAGGAAGGAACAAAAACAGGAGGAAGGAAGGAAGGAAAGAAAGAAAGAAAAGAAAAGAAAAGGATGGATAAATGAAAGGAGAATTGTTCTTGATGATCACTAATTTCTTTTCTAACCATTTGTTTCTAGGATATGTCAGAAAACAAAGTCAAAACATTGATCTGTAATATACAGACTCTTCTTTTCCCTTTTCTTTAAAGTAAGATAACATTTATTCTTTATCCTTATGATACTTCTCCTATTCACCTCTGAAAGTGGTCCAGCAATCATGAATAACATTCATGCTTTGTTTTGTTGTGTTTTGTTGAGTACCTGACTATATAGTTTATCTGGTGCTGGCAACTTGAATTTACTGAACTAGCTAAGTATTCTTTATTTCCCTGTCTATAGTGGATTTGGAGTCTCCATTAACCACTTTTGTTCTATTCTTTAAAATGCAAATATTATTCTGCTTTTCAGAAGGAAAAAAATAAACTGGGATTTGATCATTTTTTTTATTCTCTCCATCAGTCATTATCAGCATTCTATTGACCCCAAGCAAGCCTTTGAGCTTTCATTTTTCAGTTAAAGTCTTTAAGTTTTTTATTGCATTTAGAATTACTATTTCTCCCTAGGCTAGAGAGTTTTGTGCTCTAGCCTTCTTGGCAATATCATCTTTGTATTCACGCTCCATTCCCTGTCCTTGTTTCTGTCTTCTGTCTGTATCATCTTCATCATTCTTTACTCTTCCTTATCACTTACCACCCCCCATATCCAATTTATTGCCAATACTGGTCAATTTCACTCCTGACTTCCTTCTCACAACCCCCATCTTCATTACCTCATGACTCCAATAGTTCTTTATCACTTCCACTATCAAATATTGAATCTGTTGTTTGGCATTTAAAGCCCTTCATAACCTAGCTTACCCCCTCAACCTTTCCAGTCTTCTTACATCTTACCTACCACATGTAAGATGCTTCATCTCTTAGCTCTAGGCATTTCCCCTGGCTTTCCTTCATGCCTGAAATGTTCTTCCTCCTCTTCATCTCCATTTCCAGACTTTCTGTCTTCAAGTCTGAACTAAAATCCTAGCTTCTAGTGTCTTCCCCCTCTTAATTGTTTCCTGTTTATCTTATAGATAGCTTGTTTATACATATATATTTACCTTGTCTCTACCATTATATTTTGAATTATTTGAGGGTAGACTATCTTTTACTTTTTTTTCTATCCCCAATGTTTAGCACAGTGCCTGGAACATAAAGCACTTTAAAATGTTTATTGATTGACTTACATATCAAAAATCTAATTCAGTTGATGAGTTCTCTGGGGATCCATATTGTTATTATTATACAACATCCATTGAAATAATTGTTTCAGTTCCTTTCTTCAGAATTTTACTCCTTGAACACCCCTTCACCTTATGCAAATTTCTCCTATAGAATCCTGGTTCATGGAGTCCCATCTTTTTTCCTAAACTTTATGAAAATGTTTTTCCCTAAAATCTAGATTGCAATAGACTCTGCTCCACTTTCTTTTGCTTCTTGATCACAAATTCCAACATCAAGGGGTCATTTGATGTTTATTGATTGATTTCCCTTCAAGGTCTTCATCATTTCTCCTTTATCAAATAGTTCCTTCTTGATGATAAGAAAAAGATCTAGAATAGCATTTTTCCTTACTACTTCCTCCAACTTTGGAAAGATTAAATAATAATTAAGATAAACTAAGAAATTATGAGCTCCTCTGCTTGAGACAGAAAGGGAACTCTAGTAGATCCAGAACTGTTAAATGACATGATTCTAGATAATGAATGCCAAATCTCTCATATCAGTTTCCAAAACTCATCTATTTTTCTTTTTGTTCATGTGATCATTGGTATATTCTGAAGACAATGTTGCTTTCATTTCTGCCTCCATTTATCTTCTTCCAAACTCTTTCCATTATTCTTCCCTATTCTCCTAAATTTCCTCACCTGAGAATATCTTATTACGCAATGTTACTCTGCCTCTACCTTCCCTGTTTTATTTTGAATAAAATACAGCATTCTAAATTCACACACCAAGAGTCCTATCTCACCAAGACTGTAATACTAAATCAAATTTTACTCAGTCAATTTATTTTGTCTATTAGTCATACTTTGTGTATGGGAGGAAACAAATTTCCAATAAGGTTAAGTGACTTGTTAAAGGTGCCAAAGGTAATGAATAACTTAGCCAGGATTTAAATTTGGATATTCTGATGCCAAATTTCCTCATTTTTCCACAAAAAAATACATCATCCCTTTAATAAACATTTATTGAATATATATTTTGTGCAAAGCACCACACTTGCTCAATATCTATCATTTGTTCCAGAACTTAGAATTTTGATGAATTTAGGTCAATGTTTGAAACACATTTTCTCTGGATGAATTTAGTCTTCATCTCAATGTTGAGATTAGTCAGTCAATGTTTATATTAACTTGATGCAGATGAATTCAGGTTTGAGGAAATGTAGTTCATCTGGAATGCATTCTAGATTGTGTTCTGTTATCTGAAAAGTCACACCACTTACAAATGAATGAATATCATTATGCATATTTAACTTAAGAGTAGTTGGAAGGTTTTTATGATTCCACTTTCTGTCCCTGTAGTGACTTCTTGGTCCTCATTATATATTATATATTAGACTTAGACTGTATCACCTCTCAGTTATGCAAACCACCAGCCCTCTCTTTATACTTGTTCTCTGATTCACATTTTCCCTAAAGGGTGGAGAAGCAATCAACCAATTTCCTTTAAAAGGTTTTCTCAGTGATTGAATGTGGAGAAGGAATATCAAGCTTCCTTCCTTTTCATCTCTTGTTAGGCTGAAAGCTGCATTTGGAGTAAGAGTAAACAAAAATGGTCATAATTTCCACCAAGAAGTTCAGAAAGCAAACCTGAACTACATCAACACAGACCACCATAAAGCACAATACAGATAATTCTCTGGTGAAAAATCAAAAGCTAACTGTGTGTTGCTATGTATGTATGTGTGTGTGTGTGTATAAAACTTTTCTATTATTCTTTGGAATTGTTTTGGTCTTCATTCATATGTGTACTTTTAGCTTTATTTTCCTCACATCTCACATTTGATACTATTCCAATCCAAAAGATAATTCCTTCCAAATGTGAGGTAGCGAGAAAAGCATTGGACAGGATCAGAGAACATGTGTTCAAGACACTACCTCTTTTAACCTATGTGACCTTGAGTATCTCATCACACTTTGGATTTTACTTTCATTATCATCATCATCACTACCATTATATAGAGTGTTTTATATTCCAGGCACTGGGTGAAACACTTTACACATATTGTCTCATTTGATCCTCACAAAATCCTGAGAGGTAAGTGCTGTTATTCTCATTTTATAGTTGAGGAAACTGATGCAAACAAGTTAAGTGACTTTTCCAAAATCACAGCTATTAAATATCTGAGACAGAATTTAAACTCAGCTTTTCATGACTTCAGGTCCTTCCTCATCTGTAAAATGAAGGAGTTAGACTAAAAGATCTTTAATGATCCTTTGAGATAACTTTAAATCTATGATCCTGTTCCCATGGAATCTCTGAGAATTTATATATTTAGAATTTTTAAGAGGGGGATGAAACTTTAAAGATCTTCTCATTCAACAAACATTGATTAAGCTGTCCCTTCCTGCAATGCACACAATTGTTCAGTTCTTGGCTATTATCATCTGAACACTAAAGAAAGCTACCAAGGCCACAAAGCTAGTTAGGGGCAAAGCCACTGTGAGTGTGAAAATATTATCAGTAATATATACTTTCACACTAATATTAATAATGAAAGATATTCTAGAGGTGATATTTTTAGTCTACCATTAGTAGGATATGTATGTTACTATTATTCTAAAAATTATATTAATCAATTCAAATTTTCTTCAATATGCTCTCTCTTCAATATGCCTCTCAATATGCTGAGAGGAACAGAGGGTATATGATTAGCAATTTTTTTAAAAAATATGGTCTAGACAAGATTCTAGTTACAGATATCTTTAATATTTGACAGAAATGTTAGTCTTCTCTCTATTGTTTCCATTCTCTTTCCTCTCAAATCATTGAACACAGCATTTTCAAATCAATCAGTTCAAATCTCTGCCAATCCTTTGTTCTAACACTTTTGATGCTTCCCCATTTCCTACAGGAAAAATTCCTAATTCCTTTGTCTTGTATTCAATGTCTTCCATAGTCTTGCCCTAACCACAGATTTGGGCCTTATCTACTGCTGATCACTTTCATCACTGAAACTGGTATACTGAATATACTTTGAACTTTCTCATATCTATCCCTTTGCTAAAAATATTTTCTTTCCCTAAAATCCATGCCCTCCGTATCTACCTACTAAAATCCTATTTCAGAATCTAGATGAAGCTCTATCTTGTGCATGAGGCCTTCACTACTTATCTCAACAAGAGACAATTTTTCTTCCTGAATTTCATTGTCCCTATTATTCATATGAGATTTGTTTTGTTTTCTTGCATTTTCATTATTTGGGTATATGCTATTGATACTATCGCCATTTGAAATGAAGTTGCTGGAGATCAGGTACAATGCCTTAATTTTTTGTTTTTACCTTACAAAATCTAACTCAATGTCTTGTGTTTGATATGTATTAATTTTTATGAATGACAAAATTAATATTCATATACAATAATTTTTCAAATTAGTAAAATTTGTCATCCAAAAAATAAAACCATTAAGAGAAACATTTTAAACCTTTGATTTCTTAATAGACTCTAGACTTTTAATCCATTTATAAAGGAGCAAATAAATATTCTTTGTACATGAACAAACCAATTTCTGCCTTCAAAGAACTTATTTATATTCTTTTGGGATGGAAGTGTAAGGAGAACATGTACAAAGAAACCTAAATAAAAAATACATTAGGTAAAAATTCTAACCCTTTCCCAATTAATGAAATAACTTCTGACAATCAATCAATTACCAAAAGGAAACTAGATATGAATATATTCCCAATCAATTTCAAAGATTCAGTGGGGCCTTGGGTCACTGGATGAAAGCAGATGATGTCAAACAGAAAATATTTTGAGATATGATTTTTTAAAAAATCTTCAAATTGAGTTTTTGCATCATCAAGCAAGCCAGTTTGAAATCTTGGACTCCAGTAGGATGTTGGTTGAGTAATAGACAAATCCATTAGTGAATACTGAAAATGAAGAAATTGCCCTTGAAAGAATTGGAGTAGAAAGAATATCTCTTTCTCCTCCCCATCACTAACACCATCTCTGCTGACTAGAAATTCAGATCTCAACCACTGACATTCCACTAAGCCTACTATGGCTTTGGTGGACACTCCTACAGACCAGTGGGACCATCAGGTTTTTTAACCTTTCAGGTTTCTCTGAGATATACTCTATCTAATAATGTCTCTAAATACTCAAAAGACTTTAATTTGTCCTTGACACATTTTTCCCTATTATTAACTGGATCCATTGTTTCCTACTAGCCTAGTCTCACTTAGTGGGGAAGATGAAAGAGAGAAACATTCTCTCTTCCCTCAAAGACTAATCTTTCTCAGGGATCTGGAATTATTAGTTACCAGATTTGAAGTCTTATCTAACTAACCAATTGACTTTGAATCAGCTTTCTGTTTTCATATCTACCCCAAAAGGCAGGACTTGGTCTACAACCAAACACATTATAACTTTTGTATCATTATCTTTCCTTATCCAATAATTCAAAACCCCTATAATTCTTTCAAATTAATTTAGGACATATTCATACCTTGTTTATTCTTACTGATTCAGTTAAAATTGGGGTCTATGTATTTAATTAGGGTAGGGGTGAACCCCCATCATTGCATATCCAAAACAGATATAAAGTAACTTCTAAAAAGACCAACAAAAGCTTTTCATGTTGGATATAGCACTTGAGCTAATTTTTAAAGGTTACTAGGGATTGTAGAGATCCTTAGAGGGAGAAATAAATTGAAGGTGTATTCCAGTGCAAAACTATGAAGAAGAGAGTTGTAACGTTTGGATGGAGGGGAGAGTAAATGAAGGAGAGCATCATTTATTAGATAACCACATAACATTCCCCCTACATATTCTTCAAGACCTGTGAATCTCTGAAGTGTAAGATTAAGCCACTCCATTGCTTCACTAGCCTATGGTTCTTGATGCTTTATCAAGCAGCTTTTAAAATCTTTTCAAAAACATTCTACAGTGGAATTTGTGTAGGATGTTATCTACAAAGTGAATCTGTTCAAATAAGGCAAAAATGCAGGACAGATAAAAAATAGGAGAGGGAGGAAGATAGAAGAATGATTTTATTCTCTTTTATTCTTCCTATAAGAATAGGAAATTTGCTTACTGAAGGCAAATTTGGACAGAAAATAAAATATTTAGGACTCTATTACTAAAAGTATTTAATAAAGAGTAGAGTAAAAACTATTTCAGTAAAATGTCAACCTAGAATGAATCAATTTTAGAGCATAAAAGAATCTCAAAAATTATCTAGTCTACATTTTTCAAGTCACCAAAGTTTTGCTAGTTCATGAATAAGTATAAGATAGGATCAACCAGAAGCAAAATTCAGCAAGGCTCTAGAATTTTAAAGCTACAAATTTTGTATTTAGTATATTTCATCTCCTATCTTAGTGCCCTTTTCCTATCATTGATTAGCACCATCATGTCTGATGTCTTTCATGTTTCACTACCTTCCATCACCACCACCAAAATTGTTTTCTCTATTTCATTCTCTCAGAATCCTATATAATTAGTGAGGGTTAAGGGAGTTGTATATACCTTTCAGATAATATATTTGTATTTTAATGAAAGATTTCATTCCAGAGGCCCAAAAGTTAAGCACATGGAAGGACCCTAAAAATGGAGATTGCTAGCACTTTGGAAGGCTGGTGAAGAAGATGAATTTGATGATGTTTAGCATACTTCAAAATGCATCACAAGCCACTTGGATCCACCTTCAAGAGGAGTATTGGCATCAATAAATAGTCAATAGGGTACACTGATAGTAGAAGTAATAGACTGAAATTGGAGGAAGTTCAACTTAGACCATGGGAAAATCTTTTCAAAAGCTAATGCCAATTAGATTCTGAAGTATAGTTCCAAGGAAAATGACAAAATCTTTCTTTCTTAGGGTTTCAAAAAAAGTGTCTCAGAAAAACATTCCAATCACAGATGAAATTAACTTGTTTTCCAGTTTAGGCATATAACAATTCTCAGTTTCAATTTTTTTTTAAATGGGATGTTTTCTCTCTTTTTTGGATAATGATAAAACAATCCAACTGACATGATTCAAACATGTTTTATGAACTTTTAGTAATAAATTCATCTTTAAAGTGAAATTAGGAAAGTTCTATTTTAATATTTGTGGTTAATAATTAGACCTAATTATCAGTGTTGGATACTATACCTAGCTGCATGGTTTGTTTTGTTTTGTTTTTTAATGTAGCCATTATTTTTCTAGCCACTGAAATAAAATACATTCAAGTGAAATTTTGGAGATTTTTATAAAACACAACATGGAATCTAGAGCATTAGGTACATTTTCTGATTCTAACACAAAGTATATAGAGAACCCTTGACATGATACATTGCCTTCTCTTAAGAAAAATAATTAGCATTAACTTCTGGACTTTCCAGGAATAAAGTGAGAACTTTCTTTTAAGGAATTAATCATGGCAATATGATTGAATATGTGTAACTTATGTTAGATTGTTTGCCCCCTTAAAGAGGAGAGAAGAAAGGGAAGGAGGGAGAAAATTTTGTAACTCAAAATCTTATAAAATGAATCTTGAAAACTACCTTTACATGTAATTGGAGAAAATAAAACACTATTAAATGGGGAGGGAGAGAAGAGATCAAATAAATTTGTAAAACATGAAAAAATAAATACTTGTTGAATTGGAAAATCATCAAAAAAAAAAAAGGAAAAAAAGAAATTAATCATGATCATAGATCTCTAACTCTCAAACTAATCCACATCCTGACCTGAGGAGAATGACAAAGATCATCGCTCCATTCAAGGCAGATGATACTTTAGACGTTTTCTAAAACAAATCTTCAGGAAGGAAATTCCAAATTTGTCTAGAGGAGTGTAAAAGAGTATCGGTCAACTTTTATTCTGGGGAAATTTTTCCTTCAGAATAAATTAGAAACTACTTGCTTGAAGTCCATGTCATTTTGTTCTGTCCTCAGTGGAGTTAGTGCTGATCATCATTCACTGAATACTTATAAATATTTGGAGACTGAATAATAGCTTCCCCTCAACTTTTTCTTCTTCAGATTGAATAGTTCCTTTGACCTTTTTTTTTTTTTTTTTAACAATATTTAGTACAATGCACAGGTAAAATAGTTTACATACTGGAGAACACAATGAATTGTTGCTGACTGACTGGCCAACTTGATGTCTTTTGCCATGGATCTTTTTTCCAAGCCTCTAATCTCCCTTGAAGCTTTCCTGTTCAAGTTCAAATATAGCATAACACACATCACATGGGTTGTGAAGCAGGAAGTGCATCATCTCATCTGGCACTAGACTCCTATATGGAAAATACCATTTGTTTCCATGTCAAACTATCTTTGGCAAATGACCAAAGTGGGGAATAGTGATTTAATTATTTTACATAAAAGTTGCTAACCCACTATTTGGAGGAGGAGGTGATAGGGTGAGGAAGAGATCTATCAGATGTTAGCTGAAAGAATTTCAAGTGTCAGGGAAGTTTTAGGAATGGAAGAAAAGATTGAATGGATCACAACTGAAAGCTACATGTTTGTCATTACAAGTTCTACAGAAGTAAGAAGAGGAAAGAACCACAAAAAGAGAAGTCTACTTTGTCCTCAAAGTTGGCTAGGAAAGAGGATGGAAGGCAGAAGACCTTTCCTACACTTTAAGAGCCAAAAGAATACCTTTTACTGTTTGTTATGAACACATTTGCTGGTAACCCAGCAACTAGACCTAGATACTAGGAGCCTGGAGAAAATAGTGCTGGAGGCTGGTTCATAGTCAGAAAAAAAGTCTTTTTGTTTTCTTACTTTTATGGATATTCTCAAGGTGAGTCTGGACCCTTTGAAACTGTTTACAATTCTTACTCATTCACCTAAAATGATTTATCATACCATGTGTTCTAATTGGTAGTTTCCTCTTTTTATTTTTGAAGTTAAAACTCTAACTGGAAATGTGGATCCTGAGCCAAACAGAAATAGTTCTTTTAAAATAACTGTGTTCATTTTCCATGCACTTCACCCCCTAATCTTAATGTACCTTCTTCCTTTGCTCCTGAGTCACAGAATCATAGCTCTACAGAGACCAGACAATCCATCCCTGTTATTTTTAGATAAGACAAGTAGGATTAGGGAGGATGGGCTGCTTGCCCAGGATTAAACAAGGAGTAGGAAGTAAAGGAAGGATTTGAATTCAAGTCCTCTGACTCATTGTTCTATACTCTTCTTTCTTTTCCGAGTGACATTCCCTGCATTCTGAGTGGTCCAATGAACCAGAAGATGGTTCATCTTTCAGAATTAAAGAGTGATGGCACCATAAATTCTTGCCTTTTTATAATATTTTACATATTTTGAAAATGTTTTCATATATATTATTCCCATTTTAACAAGACAAGGTAGATTTTAAAAATTAGGAAATGGAAACTCCAAAGTTAATTGACTTTTAAGGTTTTCTGTCTAGGAAGGACCAAAACTAGACCCAGAAATCAAAGGCTTCTGACCCCTAAAGCAGTGTCCTCATATTGCTAATCTGGAAATATTTTTAAACAGTTAGCCAATTAGCATTTATTAAGCATCTACTACATGCCAGGCATTGTACAAGCATTTGTAATACAAAGAAAGGCAAAGATCAGTTGCTTCTCCTAAGAAGCCCACAGTCTAATGCAGAATATAGCATACAAACAATTAAACAAAATCGATTAGGGATAGGCTCAGAAGAAAGACACTAAGATTAAGGAGGATTGGGAAAAGTTTCTTGTAGAAGTTGGGACTTTACCTGAAACTTGAAGGAAGCCAGGGATGCCCAGAAGTGGAGATGAGGAGGGAGAGACATCTGGGAGTCCAGAAATAGAGTATATTATTTGATGAATTATAAGAAGGTCAGTATCATTGGATTATGGAGTACTAGGAGGAGAGTAAAATGTAAGGTTGGAAAAGCAGAAAGGAGCTATGTTATAAATGTTTTTAAAAGTCAAACTATTAGTATGACTAAGCCATAGTTCTAAATCCTAGGGACTGGACATGAACCAAAAAAAGTAATAATAATAACCATTATTTATATAGTGCTTTCTAAGTGCACTATACTAAACACTTTAAAAATATCATCTCATTTGATCCTCACAGTAACCCTGGGAAGCAAATTCTAGTATTATCTGCATTTTACAAATGAAGGAATGAACAGCAAACAAATGGACTTGTCATTGCTAAGAAGTATCTGAGACTGGATTTGAATTGACCCAAGTGCTAATACCCTATCCACTGTGCCACCTAGCTGCCACACACACCTGCCCTTGAGGAGCTTCTATTCTAGAACAGGTGATAAAACGTGCATTGAAAGAGTCATAATAAAAGTTAGAATACATCTTTTCTTTTTTTTTTTTCCTTAGTTCAAACCCTGTGAGGAACTCCCAGTAAGGAAAATGCCTCTACCAAAGCAGATTGGCAATTTGCCTATACTGTATAGAATTGACTGGGGCATGGAAAGTTTATATTGCTTACAAATGATCATAAAAAAAGCTAATATGTCAGAGACAAAACTTAAATATAGGTAGTTTTTACTTTGAGATTGGCTTCCTACTCAACATAACATGCTACATACATGAAAATAAGTACTTGAGAAAGACCAAAAAAAGACACATGAGAGATTCAAGGAGAAGGGATGACATCTGAGTAAAGGAATCTGGAGAAACTTTATGAAAAAGATTGTCTATTATAAATCATTATTATAACTGAATCTTTAGAGAGTAATGAGGTGATAATAGGGGTTATTCAGCTATAGATTTTTTTTTGAATCTGAAAAAAATCTCTTTTCTCTCCCTTCCATTGCTTTCTCCTCATTTAAAAATCAAAAGATTCCTTTTAATAAATATGCAAAATCAAGCAAAACAAATTCCTGCATTGGTCATATCCAAGAAATATATCTCATTCTGTTTTCTGAGTCCAACACTTCTGTTAGGATATGGTAACATATTTCATCATGAGTGCTCTGGGATCCTGATCAGTCATCTTATTGGTCAGAATTTTAAAGTCTTTCAAAATTGTTTGACTTTACAATTTAAAAAAATTATTTCATTATTTATATTTAATATCTACTTATTTCTAAAAATATGGACCACAACGTAACATTTTCATGATCTCTATTGACATTTGCTTGCATTGTGTTGCCTTTCTCTGATTCTTTTTTTTTTTCCTGTAGATAGGATTTTTCTTGCATAACTTCTCAAGCATTTCAACATTATTAACATGTAGTGGACTTCCTGCCATCTAGGGGAGGGGAGGGGACTGGGGGTAAAATTTGTAATGGAAAGCTTTGTAAAGATCAATGTTGTTACATATGTTATACAAATAAAAAGCTTTAATTAAAAAAAAATTCAAAAAATATATATATCTACGTATTTCTATATTGATATTATATAATATATTTACATATAATTTTATATTTTATTGTTATGTTTTATCATTTTGTATTTATATGTTATGATACATTATTATATATTATATTTTGTATAATTTATATATAATTATTTATTTATAAAAATTTTATTGCGTATTTTATTTAATTATATAAATTGTTCTTCTATTTCTTCTTACTTCACTCTGCCTCAGTATATACAAGTCTGCCAAGGTTTCTGTGAAATTGCCTTCTCACTTCTTTAAGCACAATAATATTCTATTTTATATGCCATAATTTGTTCAACCTTTCTCCAATTGAAAGACATTCCCTTAGTTTCAAGTTCTTTCCTACTATAGATATTTTTGTACATATGAATTATTTTCTTCTTTCTTTAATCTTTTTTTAGTATATCAATCTAGTATATAGTGGGAAAGGAAAGGGCTAAACACCTACTATATGTCAAACAAACTATGTTCATGATAGTTATTGCTGTTATCCCCTCTTTAAAAAGAGATTAAGTGAATTGCCCAAAGTAACATAGCTAGGAGGTATCTGAGGCAGGATTTGAACTCAATCTTCTTGACTGCAGGGCCAGAACTTTTTCCACTGTGCCATCTATTAATATTACTGAATTAGAGGATAGGTACAGTTTAGTAACTTTGGAGGCATAGTTCCAAATTTTTCTCCAGATTTACTGCATACAGCTCCACCAGCTGGGCAATGTGCCTTAATCTCTTCAAGATATTCTTTGACTATCAGTGGGGGAATGGTTCTCTTGTTATAAATTTGAATCAGTACCTTATATAACTTAGAAATGAGACCTTTAATCAGTGAAGCTTACTGAAAAAAATTTCTTCTTCCAATTTAGGGACAGAGAATTTAAAAGACCTTAAAGATGAAGTCAGTCTTATGCAGACATATGGGAAATACAGAGAGAGACTGAGAGACACAGAGAGACAGAGACAGACAGACAGACAGAGACACAGAAACATAAAGACAGAGATGGGGGAGAGACAAAGAGAGAAAGAGACAGAGACAGGCAGACAGAGAGAGGAGAGAGAGACAGAGACAGAGAGATACAGAAAGAAACAGAGACAGAGAGAAAGAGAGACAGAGAGAGACAAAGAGAAGGGGGAAGACAGAGACAGAGACAGGACGGGGGAGGAGAGAAACAAAGAGAGAGAAAGAGACAGAGACAGAGACAGGCAGACAGAAAGAAGAGAGACAGAGACAGAGAGATAGAGACAGAGACAGAAACAGAGAGACAGAGGGAGGGAGAAAGGGAGAGAAAGGGAGGGAGGAAAGAAGGGAGAGGGAGAGGGAGAGAGAGAGAGAAAATCAGGAGAGGATAGGGGAAGGGGAGGAAAGAAGAGAGGAGAGGAGGTCATTGTTACTTCACCATTACACATACACACACACTTATATTAACACTCATATACACAGATCCCACAAAACATCATACAATGTTTTGTATCTGAACCATCCCAGAAATTCTCTTTTTCTGCATGGAATCAATTAGACTCAGAACTATGTCCATCAAATACAACATTTTCTCAACATATTAATATTGTTGTGGGGCTCTATGAATTTCAACCTCAAGATTTGAATCATATGGAAAAAATATTAGCATCTATCAGGCTCTTGCATTTATTCTCATAACATTTCCAAATCCTCCAGGGATTTGCACTAATGACCAGAAATGTAATTTCAGATTAGCTAGGGATATGGACCTAACTACACACCTATAGACAAATTCACTGAATCATACCCCAATAAAATTATACTGAATCACAGAACCACTACTTACATGAACTCATAATAACTAATTAAATGATCACAACACACTACATCACAAATCCCCAGAAGCTGGCTTTCAATCCTAACTAACCCAACAATTATCAGCATCAAGAGATGTTCTAATGTTCCTTTATAACCTAGGGGAAATTACCAGTTATAGACAGCTACACACACCTTTCCCCTTCCATACATAGCTGTCTGATTTTCATATTGATTGTCCCTATAAATTAATATCAATATTGAACCTTCTAACTTAACTCCTGAATTTATCCCAATACTGAATTCTTTTTCTACTTAGGGCTCTCTAGCTCAAACTTTATTTACTTAGCCATCAACTTCAGCTTTAACTTATCTTTGGTCTTATGTATAGAAGGCATTAGCTTGTGTCATGGAAAACCTTCAAGTGAAGGTCACAGTATTACCTTTCCCTGATTCCACTTTAGGCCATGGTGAGGTGAAAGAATATAGAAGTGCCATCTGAATGACACTTGAAGAAAGAAAAAGATTTGAACAGTCAGAGAGATGAAGAAAATAAGTTCCAACCATGGATAAATATGCAGCTAGAGGAAAGGCTAGAATGAGACTGAGTTCAATTTTATTTTAGATCAAAAAATATACGTGAAGAGGAAGTAGTAAAAAGGTAGATTTATTTGGGTCAATCATTGGAGGGCTTCAAATGCCATGCTAAGGACTGTGTATTTTATTTAACAAATAATAGCCACTGAAAATCTTTTGAGCACTACTCTGGGACCTAAGTTAAACATAGATGAGAGGGGAAAATCTTAAGGCTAAAGAAATCAGTTAGAAGGCTAATATAATGAGCCAGACCAAAAAATGTCATCCTGAAATTTCAAGGTATGCTCAAAATCTATGATTACAGATTAAACTCTAGTGAGAAAAAACATAAGCATACAAAGCACATTGTTAAATTGGTTATTCTAAAGATATAGTTGTTAATCATAACCTTTAATATCAAAAAAGATTAAATTATATTTGGTGTTCCTATGATACATTTTAGTAACTTTTAGGTGGTGAAGATCTCTAAATGCTCTTTTTTGCAAGATGACTATTTCCAAGTTTCAGAATCCTGCATGACTTCATCAGTAAGATCCATGTAAATTCAAAAGAGATGAGGCTAACAATCCACATAGGAAGAATCAAATGGATGAAAAACTGTACATGGCACAGATTATGATGTGTAATTTCATGTATAATACATTGAGTAAGAATATGTCTGTCTCTTCAAAAGGAGCCAAAGATGGATAACAAACTTCAGCCTAGAATTGAAGAAAATAAAATTAGAAGTCTAGATTTCATTTGGGAAACTACACAACAAAATACTACCTGACACATATACAAACAAATGTTTTTAAAATCAATATTCAACCAATGACAGTGCTTATCTACAAAATCAGAGACAACTAGGACAAAAATACCAAAACTGGTGTCAGGAAGACCTCATTTCAAATTCCACCTCAGATACTAACTAGCTGTGTGAATATGAGCAAGTCAATTAACTTCTTTGAGACTCAGTCTCCTCATGTGTAAAAGAAGAGGGTTATATTCCATGGTTCTTAAGATTCCTTCCAGCTCTAAGTCTATGATCATAAAAAACCATCCCCTAAAAAAAAGAAAAAAAGAAAGAAAGAAAGACAGAAAGAAAATGCCATGTGACTCAAAAGGCAAGAGTAGGTTACTGCATAATACCAGTGATATTTTGGACAGAAGTAGTATAAAAGGCATTTTTCCGGAAATGGATGATCAGAAAAAGATGAGACAAGAACCAAGAAATAGCAGATGGTAATGAACCTCAGAGGTTGCACTATTACTTTCAGAGAATTAAATAATCTAAAGAAATTCCTCCAATATGTTAATTAGATCTTCCTCAGAGATTTCTGAAAGGACATGGACAGCAATAGCACAACGTGAAAAGCTGTGAATCACATTGATGCTAGATAACTTATAGTGAAAGAAAAGTTGAAACACCTAGAAATTCATAATTAGTCAATCACAAGAATATATTAAGCTTGATTTCACTCTGGGTCAATTATCGCTCAGCACTAAGGATACAAAGACTCAATTGAAGTAATTTGTCACCTCAAGGAACTTACATTCTATTAGAGAAGACAATATGAACATTGTTACATATATACATGCAGCTAAGTGGAGCAGTAGAGAGTATTGGTCCCAGAGTCAGGAAGATGAGTTCAAATCTGATCTCAGAAACTTATTAGCTGTGTGATCTTAATCAAATCATCTCATTTCTCTCAGCTTCAGTTTGCACAACTGAAAAATGGGACAAAAAGTAGTACCTGCCTCTAAAAAAAATTTATACATACATTTTATACATACATTTGTATGTATACAAATACATAATTTGTATTATGAGAATAAAAATGATATATTTATATAAAGTGTTAAGAAAACCTGGACATACTAATTATTTTTATTGTATGTAGCATATACAAAATGAATGTCAGATAGTATTTTAAAATAGTGCACAATGCTGAAGGGAACAAGAACGACTTCATATAGAAGGTGATGCTTGAATTAAGTCTTGAAGGAAACTGTGGACTACAAAAGATAGAGGTGAGGAGCCATGGTGGAATAGATAGAAAATCTAAGAAAGGAGACAATAGTAAAACCCATGGCCTCTAAATACAAAATTATCCATTTTTAGTCTACTGCCAAGCATTTCATAGATATCACTAAGATTTAGTGCACTAAAACCCCTAAAAACCAAAAAGATAGGTAAAAATGGAGTGCACTAAGTCAAGAAGGTATATTTGTGAAGAAACCCAAAAATAGAACTTAGAGAAGAAATAGGAGTAATGGAGAAAATATTGGTGAGTATTGGGATGAAGATCAAAAGAAGGAGAAACTTAACTTATTGGTGAGAACCTTACATGAAGCCTCTATCCAGAAGCCCTCAGCTGCAGTATGTCCTCTATGCCCTGCTTCCTATTTCTGGAACCATAATTAAAATCTGCTGGTATTGCTATTGAAACAGTGAATCAATCTAATCCCCTCTAACTCCACTCACCTTTTTCTGAAACTTTCAAAATCAAAACATCCCTCCTCTATATATAGTATCTTCCACTATTAGAAAGTAAACTAACAAAAATTATTTAAAAAAAAAAGAAAAGAAAAAAGGAAGAGATAGAGAAAAAAAGAAAGAAAAAGAGAAAAAGAAAGAAAGAAAGAAAGAAAGAAAGAAAGAAAGAAAGAAAGAAAGAAAGAAAGAAGGAAGGAAGGAAG
>JAJPUD010007619.1:74169-104301 GCA_023553655.1 Myrmecobius fasciatus | reverse complement strand
TTTGCAAACAAGATTAGCAGAACAAGAACCTAACTACAAGCATGTGAGAAAGAGAGAAAAAGTAAGAGAGAGAATAAGAAAGAAGGAAAGGATGGAATGGAGAAAGGAATGAAAGAATGAAAGAGAGAGAAAGAGAGAGAGAGAGGAAGGAAGGAAAGAAGGAAGGAAGGAAGAAAGGAAGGAAGGAAGGAAGGAAGGAAGGAAGGAAGGAAGGAAGGAAGGAAGGAAGGAAGGAAGGAAGGAAGGAAGGAAAGGAAGGAAAGAAAGGAAAGGAAGGAAGAGAGGGAGGGAGGGAGGGAGGGAGGGAGGGGGGAAAGAAGAAAGGGAGGAAGGAAGGAGGAAAATGCTGGGAGCTAAGAACCCTGCCTGGAATGAAAAGGTCTCCGCAGGGCCTGACCCCCACCTCCCCCCATGTGTGCAAGGCCAAGAACCCTGCCTGGAATGACAAGGTCTCCACAGGGTCTTGACCCTCATGTAATCAAGGCAACATGAAGAAGCCCCTACAGAACTAAGCATTCAGGAATACATTTGGTTAATGATTATCTGCTTAATTTCTGTCCTAGGAGTTCTTAGCATAGCTGTATGTATATATCCATCCATCACAATGAGGTGAGCACGAAGCCCTTCACCCCCCAAAAAGCCCCTTTGTACTTTCTGCCTAAACATGAAAGGTTTCTTTACTAGTGAAGCATTAAACAAACTTAGAGACTGGGAAACTTGGGAAATTGATAGCTTTCCCCGAAAACTCCAAAAGAAATCTCCAGTTACTCCCCCTTGTTTGAAACAATTCCAAATTCAATCAACCTGGTTCTTCACTCCCCTATGCAGAGCTTACATAAATAATGATATGATGAAAACAATAGTAAACATCAGTGACAGATGGACACATTGGTAGCAAGTAAGTCATGGGAAAAAAAGTAAGAGAAGTAGGCCACTGCATGGTTTACTGACCCCTACACAAAACAAGCTATTGTATGAGTGATTAATAAATGGGCTGAGGGAAATAAGTTCTTGAGGGAAAAAAATGTTTCTATTCTAAAAAAATCTTATGACCATGTTAAAAAATTAAAAAGCATTGTATAAGTCTTGGAATAAGTAAATGTGACATTTTTAGAGAAGCTCATGTTCTGCCAGATATGACGTGATGACCACAAGGTACATTTACCTTTAGTTAAAGTTTCACTATTGTTATATTGTTTGATGAATTTATTCTGTACATTCTTTTTTTCTAAGAAGCATTGCACCTGGGGTCCTGGGAATTTCTGGGCCCCAAGAAAATCTTGTAATCCTAGCCAAATAATTGTCCTATCTCTAATCAACCCTAACTTTGTAAGACTATAAAAATCACAAGCTTTTTTGAATAATTTGAACAAGCTTTTGCCAATAAATCGAACTTGATGACCATGTCATAGAGTTCTTGTTCCACTTCGCCGACTCCAGCCCTCCATTCAAGAACCTAGTTCCCCGCAGAGGCTGGACCTCCGCAAGAAAAGAAGGAAGCTTATGTGTAAGACTGTGGAGTCTGCTGGTAAACATGACATGGTCAATTCCATCTGGGGTCAGAGCACCTGGGCCTGAATCCTGGCTTTGACACTCAGTGACTTGGGCAAGTCCCTTGATCTCTTTGCCTCAGTGTCCTTATCAGTAAAGTGAAGGGGTTACATTAGATGATCTCTCCAATCCATTCTAGTGGGGCAGTGGAGAGCACGACCCTGGAGTCAGGAGAACCAGCCTTAGACACTTCCTAGCTGTGTGGCCCTGCACAAGCCATCTCACCCAGGTTGCCTCTTGTCTTCTGTAGTCCATTCTAGCTCGACAGTCCAGTGGTTTTCCCTCTGCCTGGTTCCTGAAGGGACAGAAACATCAGCTGTTGCAATGGGAGCAGGAAGGCTCTAATACAGGTTCCAGAAGTAGCCAGGGGAGTGTCCAGCCCCACAGTGTGGGGATGTCCCAGAATCCCAGGGTGCTGTAAGAAATGCTGAAGGGAGAGAGCAGAGAAGCTCCGGAAGACTTGTGTGAATGGATGCCGAGGGAAGAAAGCAGACAGAGACCAAGAGAACAGTCCACACATAATAGCAGTATGGTAAACAAAAACTCTGAAAGGCCCAAGAGCCCTGACCAATGCAGAGAGCAGCCTTGATTCCAGAGGGTTCAAGTGTGTGTGCTAGGATAACACTCATCAGAGTTTCCCCTCACCAATAGGGATTAAGGCAAGGGGATGTCAGAGCCCTCTCTTAAATTGTCTGTGTGAGCACTTAAACCTTGGAAATTGGCAAAACCCAAAAAACCAGACCTTGATTTAATGTTTTGTTGATCAAGTAAACTTTAAGAAAGTGATAGAGAGGAGGGGAGCCAAGATGGCAGAGGAAAGGTTGGGACTCGCCCCAGTTCTTCCCCGGATCCCTCCAAATACCTTTAAATAATGACTCTAAGCAAATTTTAGAGCATCACCACCCACAAACAGACAGAGCGGAACAATTTTCCAGCCAAAGGTGGCTTAGAAGGTTGGCAGGAGGAGTCTGTTGCATTGGGTTGGTCTGGAGGGCATATGTGGCACAAGCCACACCAGCACAGGCCAGGGCCCAGGAAACCAGCAACAAGATGTGAGATTACTAAGTTGGTGGCAGGTACAGCAGTCTCCAGACCCCTCAGGGCACAGAGGCAAGTTTTGGTGCACTAGGGTGAAAGGGGAGCCCCAGCCCAGAACCAGGCTTTGGGAGCTCCTGAATTCACAGCAGTGGCAGCTGCGGCTTCTGGAGATCTCAGCTCATGGGCGAGGGGTGACAGACAGCTGGTCAAAGGGAGATTTCAGGGTACCTCTTTGCTGGCACTGAGACAGGACTCTTGCTTTGCCCATACTTGGATCTGGATAGCAATGCTGGCTCACAGTACAGGTCTCTAGAAGGACCTCTGGAAAACAGCTGCACAAAACTCCTGAAGCCTGGGACATTGCACCTTCTAGCCTTTAACAAAGATTTAAAAGCTAAGGGGGAAATGAGTAAACAACAGAAAAAAATTCTGACCATAGAAAGTTACTATGGGGGCAGTTAGTTAGTGCACTGGCCCGGGAGTCAGGAGGCCCTGAGTTCAAATCTGGCCTCAGACACTTAACTCTTCCTAGCTGCTTAACCCCAATTGCCTCATCCCCCAACAAAAAAAAAGTTACTATGGTGACAATAAAGATGAAAATGAAGACTCAGAAGATGATAAAAAAGCCTTTGAGAAAAATAAAACTTGGCATCAAGCCTTGGAAGAGCCCAAAAGGAATTTTGAAAAACAAGTATGAGAGGTAGAGGAAAAAATGAGAAGAGAAATGAGTGATGCAAAAGGAAATACATGAAGGGAAGAAAGCCTTAAAAAGCAAGATTGGCCAAAGGGCAAAGGAGGAACAAAAACTCATTGAAGAAAATAAAAATTAGAACTGAGAAAATGGAAACTAATGACTTTTTCAGAAATCAAGACTTAATTAAACAAATCCAAAAGAACAAAGAGAGAGAGAGAGAGAGAGAGAGAGAGAAATGTGAACTATGTCTTAGAAGAAAGTAATGGAGAAAATTTTAGTGATGTAGATTAAACTTGAAAGTTTATCCTGTGTATGGCTTGTTTGCTTGTTTTTGGAAAGCCACTTGTTAAACATTACTGGCACAAGCCAGGTTAGGCATCCCACCTTCTTATTTTCTCTTATGACAGGGATTAGTTTTCCCTAAAGGAGGAAAACTGGTCCCTAATGATTGACGTCTACTTTCCTGAGACAGTTTCCTGGTCCCCTAAGGGCATAGAAGGTGGGACTGGATACCTCTGGGACTTTCCCCCAAGTCACTGTATCCTGCCCCACTACCCTGATGACCAGACAGGTCTCCCTCTGGAGGGCACAGTGTGTCTGCTTATTCAAGGCCCTTGCCTGGCCTCCTCCATTGCACAGACCTTTCTCCTAGAGCATTGGGTGTGCAGCTGGATTTTCAGAGCCCATGATCACCTGACTCACAAGTGCTGGGTCTGGGACTCTATCCCCCAATGAGCATTTCTGCACAATTATTGTGATTCTGGGAAGATTTGGGAGAATCCAGAACTGAACAGAAATTGGATCTCCAAGCACAGAAACATAGAAAGGTAAGAAGATTCAGGGAGGAGCTCTATTTTGATGATGGTGTGGGGTGGGAAGGACAAGGAGCAGGGGGTTGGGGATTAGGCTCAGCATTCTGTGGGCACCATGGCCGCGTTTGCCGACGAGACAAGAGACGTATATGCTTGGGACCCTTGGCTCCTGCTGGAAGACACTCCGGTCCTTGTGATTAGGCTGCCCTGCTCCAGGCAGGAGGGGCCTCTCCTGGGCAGGGGACTCGTGTGACCCACATCTGCCTGGAGCTCCGAAGCGGGATGGACGGCCAACTTTTCAAATTAAGTAAAGGCCAGTGGCCGGAATCAGTGAGTCGGCTCCCAGTGAGGTCAGCGCTGGCAGGCTGGCTGCTCCTTCAGGGTGGGTGGGTAGCGCAGGCTTGAGCCAGCCTCATAAATGTTTCATTTTCCTGTGGTCCCAGGCTGATGGCCAAATATCTTCGGGGGAGTGGGAGGCAGGGTGCAAACATTCGCACTTGGAACAAAGGCCTCCTTGCTGGGCATTTGCAGGTTCCTGCTGGGGGTGGTGGTGAAAGAGAGGGCCGCTGGTCTTTAGGGTCAGCCTTCCTCCGTCCCTCCAGGGAGTGGGCCCTGACCATGGGGGCCTGTGGGAGGGGTATCAGGGGTCGGTAACCGGAGATGCCCTGGCCTGGCGAGCTACAGTCCTCCTGGTGAGACCGGACAGCCCAGTCACTAAGAAGGGCTCTCACCAGCTCCTATTTCCACCACATGGGCCAGTGGGAAAAACCCTTTCCTTCCAATGAGCCAATAACAAATCATGGCGCTGCTCTTCCTCCATCACTCAGAGAATCGAAGGAAGGAAGGTGGGAAATGGCTTCACAAGACTTGAATTTAAATCCAGACTCTGCCATTTATTACCAGGCCAGTCGTTAGGTGGCTCTAAGGTCCCTTCTGTGACCCTGTGGGTCTGCAGAGGCTGGCCCAAGGTCATAGAGCTTGGGAGGGCTGGGCCTGCGGCATTCCATCCCTAAATGAACATTTCTGCACAAATACTGTGACTCTTAATCTCTATGGATAATGTGGAGTGGGAAGAGCAAGGGGGGAAGGATTCCGTGCTCCATGAAAGGGCCTTTATGTGAGAGGGTTCTTTCTGTGAAAATCAGCCATTATTCCCACTGCCTACTGCTTCCCCCTCCACAGCATTTCCTGGCCTTGTTCTGGGGTGGATCCACCTCTCCCCACTTGCATAGTTTGGGGCCTATTGTTCCTGGCCCACATTTTCATGTTTAATCCCCTTCATTTGTGAACATTCTTAGTTTTGTGTTCTTTTTAACCTCAGGACTACTTAATGGGTCCTACCTCGGACCTCTGGAAAGATCTTAGACCTAAACTGGTCTAATTTAGGTCTAATTAACCTGACCCTACACTTTCCCATCTCTTTGCCCTCAGAGAACAGGGATGCGGCAGATGGCTAGCCTGATAGCCTGGTACGGTTGTATGAGAATTGGACTGAGTGTTAGAAGATCTGGATGTTCGTTCCTAGCCAGAGCCATCACTGGGATGGGACAACCAGAGCTTTGCTCCAGGGTGCCAGCACTGAGGGTCATCCCTGCACCTGGCACCTGGCCCTGCCAATGTGACTCGGAATCACTCCTGTCACTGTAATGTCCTTCCCCTCTGAACCCTGCAGGGTTGTAGCTGGAACTCTCTGGGGCCATGTCTGCCTGTGTCACCTTGCCCCATTTGGTCAAACTGACCTCTGCACCACCTCCCTCAGGACCCTGTTTGCTCCAAATAAAAGAATTATGGCTGCCCTGCCCTGGCCCTTGCCCTTGCCCTGGGCAAATCACTTAACACCTCTGAGGGAAATGTCAGGTTCCAATCCGATGCAAAGTGAAGTCCCTCTAACAGCCTAAGGAGGGAGGGAACCTATTTGGGCTCCCTGATGGGCTGGGCCTGTCCCCCATTCACACGTGCTCATGGGGTTAGGAGAGGTCTCCCCCTGAGCACCAAGGGGAGTAACACAATGTTCTTCACCACTGGCCCCTCTTTTGGCTGTAGAATTTGCAAAGAATTCTTCCTGATGAGCCATCTTTGGCAGGGGCTCCTGTTCAAGGATCATTGAATTAAAGTTAAAAAGGCTATTGAGTCCAGCCCACAGGGGCTGTGTCAGACCTGGATCCCTAGTGGTAAGTGTCTGAGGTTCTTTCTCATCCCAAGTCCATTGCTTTGTCCAAAAAAGATTTTGTTTTGCTTTCTTTGGCTGTGAGACTCCTGTGAAGTGGTCAGCACAAAGGAAAAACATTCACCAATAAAGAAATCTTAATATTTAATATGGGGGAGGGGTATTGGGGTAACAAAGGAGATGGGAAGCTCTTGAAAGGCCTCAAGTGAGCTATAACTAATTGCCATCACAGGCAACCGGTGGCTCAGTGGGTGGAGCAGTGGGTCTGGAGTCAGGAAGACCTGAATTCAAATCCTGCCTCTGATACTTACTAGCTGTATAATCCTAGTCAAGTCACTTGCCTCTGTCTGCCTCAGTTTCCTCATCTATAAAATGGGAATCATAATAACATCCACCTCTCAAGGTTATTGTGAGGATCAAATGAGACTTATTTGTAAAAAGCTCTTAGCATGGTGCCTGCCAAATAATATATGCTCCATAAATATGCATTTCTTTCCCTTCTCATTGGGAATTATTCCCATTTCAGGCAGTGTGATGGAGTAAGAGAAGGGGCCTTTGCAAGTGACTGTGAGCAAGTTTCTGAGTCTCCACCGCTACATTTGTTGATTAGGGGTAAGGATGCTCAGTATTTACTTCCTGGGGAATTATTCCCATTTCAGGCAGTGTGATGGAATAAGAGAAGGGGCCTTAGCAAGTGATTTTGTGGAAGTTTTTGAGTCTCCATAGCTACATTTGTTGATTAGGGGTAAGGATGCTCAGTATTTACTTCCAAGGGCTTTTGTAAGGCAAAAAAGGGGGAAAAAAGCTCTCATTGGTGTGATCAGCCACAGTCAGACACATGTAACTTAACTCTAAATATGATAATATTAGAATTCTGGCTCTCTTCGAGAAGGAAGGACAACAACCCACCCACATGTGACTTTGGAGTATGTAAAAGGTATAGGAATGGGACTCTTGAAAGATGGCAGTCTCTACATTATGCTTAGAATGTTAGTCTTATTCTGTAAAGTTACCTGTACCCAGTGAAATCTGGCTTCCAATCACACCAAAAGAACAGTGACATCTCTCCAAGGTTACCAATGTCTTTAAAAAAAACATCAAAAACCCATTGATGCTTTGTGGTAAAGTGATGGCTCTCTGAAGGAGGAGGAGGAAGCAGAGAGAGATGGCAGTCTAGGCAACGCAAAAAGCAAAAGGTACCAATAAAAATCTGTTTTAAAATTATTAATGCCTGTGTTTTTATGTGATAGTGATTTCTAAAAATTTCTTGCTCTCTCCCCTCGTTCCTTTATCTTGGAGATTGAATCTTCCCAGTGGCAAAGAAATGCTCCTAAACACAGATTCAGTGACTGTGTCTGACAGTTAGTACTACATCCACCCCAACCGTCTCCCACTTCTCTGACCCCCTACTTCATTGTTTGTCTCTGTGCTCATCAGTGTTTTGTAAATACTAAGAGTCTGACACCCTTTGAGTGTTCTTTCCACTGACATAATTATAATCTTTGTGAATGTTGTCTATTTCTGCTTATCTCATGCTGCATTAGATCATCTACATCTTCCCATGTGTGGTTCAATTCCTTGTATTTCACAATCACATTTATATAAAACACTTTATTTAGTCATTTACGGATTGATGGGTACCCACCTTGCACACACAAAAATACTGCCATGAATATTTTTTAATTTATCAATTGCTTCTGTCTTTGGCTTCCTTGGGACATATGCCCATTGGCTAGATCACTGGATCAAATGATGTGAAAAGCTTAGTCCCTTTTCTTTGATATTCCCAATTTACTATCCAGAATGGTTAGGCCAATTTATACCATTAATCTCTTAACTACTGCATCCAAAGATCTTTTCTCAGTTCTCCTTCCGCTTGATTTCCTTTTGATACTGTTGATCATTTCTTTCTTCCTACCTATTCTCTCCACTCTTGACTGCAGTGTGACAACTCTCTCATCATTCTCCTTCCTATTTGCACACTTCTTCCCAGACTCCTCAATCAGCATGCTGAATCTCTTTCTGAATTCCATCGCCTCCATTGTCAACTGCCTGCTGGACAGCTCCCCCTGTGGGTCTTATGAGAAAGTCAAACTCAATCTGCCCAAAACGGACTCATTATCTTCCCCTCCAAACGCACCCTTTCCCAGATATCAGTTGAGGGCACCCCCAACCTTTCCATGACTTAGACTGATGCCTGGGAGCCATCGTGGACTCTTCCCTTTCCCTTAGCCCACATCCAAACAGTGGCCAATTCTTAAGTTTTCCTCCGGGTAGATCTACCTCCAATTCTCCCTCCCTCAATACTTGTGGGAATACATCTCTCATGAGCCCCCTCTTCCTCACTCACCCAACCACCACCCTATTTCAGACTCTCACCACCTAGGAACTGCATTGTAAACTCCTCACTCCCAAATGACTTCCTGTGGGTCAGTCTTTTCCCTTTCCAATCTATAGGCCACAAAACTGCCAGAATAGCTTTCCAAAGCACAGTTCTGACCATGTTGCTTTTGCTTTACAAGTGTGACTTCAGTGATACCTTACTGCCTCTAGAAAAAAAAAATCTAGGCTCCTCAGTTTGCATTTAAAGCCCTCCAGACTCTGGCCCCACCTAAGTTTCCAGATGTATTTTACATTACTGCTCTTCTAGCACTCTCGGTTCTCTGAACTCAGCAATTCTTTGCCCATTTCCACAAACTTTCACAGGCTCTCCCCCATGTTTGGAATGAACTCCTCCTTCATCTCCACTTATTGGAGTTTTTATCTCCTCTTTAGGCTCAGGTCCTGTGCCACCTTCTAAAGAAAGCCTTTCCTCCTCCCTCCATTTGTTACCACCCTTCACTCTCTTTTTCTCTTTTCTCTCTCTTATCTGTCTGTCCCCTCTCTTTTTCTCTCTTCTTTTAAATCCCCTTCTGTACATTTGTCTGTCTGTGTGTCTTATTCCTCAGTGTTGTAGAATGCCAGCTTTGGGGGACAAGGTCGCCTTCATTTTTGTCTTCATATGCCCACTGCTTAGTACTGTGTGTGGCTCACAGCTGGAGCTTTAAAAATGCTTGCTGAATTACGATTCCACCTCTTCATCATGCAATCAAGTGTCAGAGTCAATTCTGGAAGGATTATGAAAGCCAGGCTCATTAATCTATTGTTGGGGGAGCTGTGAATTAATGTGACCCTTTTTGGAAAGCAGATAGGAATTGCGCAAATAAAGTGTCTGAAATATATTGCTAAGTACATACTCCAAGCAGATCATTGATTAAAAAAAGAAAAAGAAAGACACTACATACACCAAAGTACTAATAGGTGCAATTTGCTGTTGTTGTTGTAGCAGAGAATTCAAGACAAAGTAAGTCCCCATAATTGGGAAATGTCTCAACATATGTGATACAGTAAAGAAATAAAATAGTGCTATGCTGGGGGCAGCTAGGTGGCTCAGTGGATAGAACACCAGCCCTGAAGTCAGGAGGACCTGAGTTCAAATCTGGTTTCAGACACTTAACACTTCTTAGCTGTGTGACCCTGGGCAAGTCACTTAGCCCCAATTGCTTCAGCAAATAAATAAATAAAATAAAATAGAGTCTCAGAAGGGAAAAAAGGTTTTATGGTAGAATAAAAGAAGGGTTCATAGTAGAAGGAAAGAACAAGAGAGTAAAGACTAAAAAATGGTGGTGCTCCTAAAGAACAGTGCTTGAACTTTGGAACAGCTACTTGTAAGTGAGTTGGAACTGATGTGTTTAGGAACTTCTGGACTCTGTTTCCAAACTCCTGCCTAGGTATAGATAGCTCTGAGGTCTTCAGACTGAATGGGGAGAAGGAAGGAAAGCTAGCAATGGGCAGCTATGGTGTAGTCTGATGGCTCTCTATTCTTGGGCACTATTTGGTCTTCCTGATGCTGAAGGAGTAAGTTGATCACTGGATAAAGGGGATGATACGTAACACTGAAAGAAATGTATTGGCTTAATACTGAAAAAGCTACTTGCAAGTGAGATGGAACATATTACTCAGGAAAGAGAAGCACCAAATATTATGTAGTCTGCCTTCAGGGGGAAAAAAACCACCCACTTCTTGTAAAAAAAAAACACTGTTTTTTGGGATGGAGGATTTGATTTCAAGCAATGAGTCATCACTGTGTTTTTTTCCTCTAAAAAAAAAGTGTGTGGTTGGTTTGGGTTTTTTTAAAGGCTTCTAGAAGCAAGTGCTTCTAATATTGCTTAGTTTTGCCCATTCTGAGTAAGATAATTCACCTACTGTCATAATGGCAATAGCTAAAGGCAGGAGGGTACTAGACCCAGCTCTAACTAGAGCCAGTAGTTAAATGTTCATTTTGAGTCTTGTTGTTCAGTGGGTTTTAGTCTGACTCTCTATGACCCTATTTGGCAGAGATATTGGAGCAGTTTGCCATTTTCTTCTCCAGTTCGTTTTCCAGATGAGGAAACTGAGGCAAATGGGGTGAAGTGACTTGCCCAAGATCACACAACTGCTGAGGCTGAATTTGAATTTGTAATGTGAGTCTTCCTGGCTACAGACCTGGTACTCTATTCAGTGCACCACCTAGCTACCCCAGCAGGAGTTTTTACACCTCAGGAATCAGTAAATACTACAAATTAACATTTAAATGAACATTTGTCCTGTTGATTTTCTAGACTTAAGAAAATTGATTGGAAAAATATGAATAAATAAATAGATTAAGCTTAAACATTGTATCTTCAGTACATTCCCTCTCACCCCCACACCAGAGAGCCAGTTATTAAATATTTACCAGCAATTCTTCAGTATGCTGGAGAGATAAAGGTTGAAGGGTGAGGGAGAGAGGGTGAACAGCTTTTTCCATGCCGGGTCACTGTAGACAAGGAGAAGTATGGGAAGGGAGCTTGCATATAATTGGTACTTAATAACTTTGTTGAACTGGATTAAATTTTACAGTTGGGGAAACTGAGGCTCCAAAAGGTGAGAACAAATTGCCCAATATTATATAACACAAGCCTCTTGACCTAATGGAATATTCCTCTTTCACACACACACACAAAATGCATTCACTTTTTTATTGCAAATTGTCCCTTATTATTCCCAGTGCCTAGCCCAGTGAATGGCACATTGTAGGTGTTTAATAAATGCTTGTTGATTAACTGGTTAATTAATGGAGTCTCTCCAAGGTCCCTTTCAGTGCCAATAACTTCTGGGTTTGTGATTTTGTGACTCTAAAAAAGTAAGGTATCATTAAGATGCTGAAAATGAGCTAAGATCTTACATGCAGAGGGTACCATTTAAAAGGGCCCAAGAATAGCAAAGGAGTCTGGGAAACTAACAGAAGTAGGGAGAGTGGGGAGCTTTTTAAGTAAATGGTTGTGTGGGCTTGGGGAAAAACTAGCAGGGTGTGGGAAGGGGATCTGAGACCAATATGGCAAAGTCATCCTGAGGGGGAAACGGAGATGTCTCCGAAATAAATGGGGCAAGTTCCTGGGGGATGCTGAGAAGCCTGGATGTGTGGAGACCTAATCAAGTGCTTGACAAAGGAGGGCCGCTTTTAAAAAGATGGGAAAGATCAGGGGGAATATTCCATTTCTTTAACGAGAAGAGGAAGGTCAAGTGTCAGCATCCCCCTCTGCTGCTTCATGAGAGAAGGCACGTAAGGAAAGGGAAAAGACCATGAAGTTATTTGCTGCTGGACGCCAGAGTTCCTATCTGGCTTCGGACACTAGCTGTGTGACCCTGGGCAAGTGCTACCTCCCAGGATTATCGTGAGGCTCCAACGAGATAGTTATACAGTGCTCAGCATCTTGCTCTTGTGGTTGTCTTTCTCTTTATTATGGTTAGTGGTGCAGTGGATGGAGTACTAGACTTGAAATCAGGCAAACTTAGGTTCAAAACTTGCCTCAGACACATGGATGTGGGTGACCTTAGGCAGTGACTTAAAAACTCTCCACCTCGGTTTCCTCCTTTATATAAAGGAGATACTTGTAGCATCCCACTCCCAGGTTCCAGAGGATTTAAGGAGATAACACAAGTGAAGCTCTGTGCCAGCCTTAAAATGCTGTCTAAATGCCAGCTCCTACTATTCCAAGCTCCCTTTGATACCGAGAGAGGGCAGGAAAGTGAACCCCAGTGACTGAGCAACGAAGCAGAGATTCGCAGTGACTTTCCCTTGCCTCTCAAGCTTTTAACTCATACACATTTATTAGGTTCTCCCTGGACTCGCCAAAACATCATTCTCTAATTTTTCTCAAGCTCCTGTATGCTTGGTCTCACCCAGTTACATTGCAAGCTTCTTCCTAGCTGCAATCTCCGATTCTTTTTTGAGCTTCCTCCATCCTTCTCCTCCTCCCTTCATGGCTCTTTGGAGGTTGTAGATGTCTTTAAAATGCTTCTGCATTTCCAAGATAGAATCAAGGGCCATGGAGCTGGAAGGGATCTCAAGACGCCCAGGTCACCAGCCCTCTCATTGGACAATGGAGCCTAGGGTCACAAAGCCAGAGCAGGGAAAGGCCTGGAAATGCGGGCCTTGGGACCCAGCTCTGCATTCTGACTCTGAGGGGGACCAATCAGCCTTAGCTTCTCTCTCTGGCTCGATGTTCCCGAAGCGAGAAGTGATGGTAAGGATGGCTCCGAGCACAGCTCCAAGTCCCTTTCCTCAGCAGAGCTGGGGCCCCTTATGATGGGAGGGGTTGGGGGATGATGGAAGAAAACTGGTCTGTGCAATATTCCCCCAAATGACGGCTGGGTTCTAGTTGGGAGGACCGAAGAACAGGCACCCAGGACACCTAGGGAATTTTCAGGTGGATTTCCGAACCACCTAGTTATCATTTCGGAGAGTTGGGGAACTTAGAAGAACCCGTGGCTTGAGGATTTTAAGAGAACAAATGTAGCTGTTTAAAAGGAAAAGGGGGAACCAACAGAAGTGGGAGAGAGAGTGGGCACAAGAATAATTGTGTGTGTGGGGAAGTTACAGCTAAACTGCTGGCAGTCACTGGCCTTGATTCTACCCCCATCCAGTTCTGTGTCTATCCAGGCACCCCACTTTCCTCATCTATAAAATGGGGCAGTTAGGAGGTGCCATAGTGCATAGAGAATTTGAGCCTGGAGTCAGGAAAACTCATCTTCCCAAGTTCAAATCTGGCCTTCTGTCACCCTCCCCCCTTCTTGTATCCCCTTCCCCTCCTACTTTAGTGCAGGGTAAGATAGATTTCTATATCCATACTGAGTGTGTATGTTATTTCCTCTTTGAGTCAATTCTGATGAGAGTAAAGTTCACTCACTTCTCCTCTTCCCCTCTTCCCCTCCACTGTAAAAGCTTTTCCTTGCCTATTTATGGCAGTTAATTTATGCCATTCTACTCCTCCCTTTTCCATTCCTCACCCTTTAATTTTATCCCTTCATATTCGATTCACACCTGTGCCCTGTCTCTGTCTCTGTCTCTGTCTCTCTCTATATGTGTGTGTGTGTGTGTGTATGTATATATATATATATACACACACACATATATATATATATATTCCATCTGCCACAATAATGAGAAAGTTGTTATGAGTTACAAGTATCATTTTCCCATGTAGGAATGTAAACAGATAAGCTTTATTAAATCCCTTATGATATCCCTTTTCTAATTATCTTCTTAAGCTTCTCTGGAATCCTGTATTTGAAAACCAAAATTTTTATTCAGCTCTGGTTTTTTCATCGTGAATACTTGACAATCCTCTATTTCATTGAATATCTGCCTTTTTCCCTGAAGGGAACTTAGTTTTGTTGTGTAGGTGATTCTTGGTTGTAATCCTAGCTCCATTGCTCTCCAGGACATCCCTTTCCAAGCCCACCAATCCTTTAATATAGAAACTACTAAATCTTGTATTATTTTAACTATGGCTCCACTGTACTTGAATTGTTTCTTTCTGGATGCTTGTAATATTTTCTCTTTGACCTGGGAGTTATAGAATAATAATATTTCTGGGAGTTTTCATCTTGGAATCTTTCAGGAAGTGATCAATGGATTCTTTCAATTTCTATTTTACCCTCTGGTAAATACCTTCTAGAATATCAGGATATTTTTCCTTGATAATTTTTTAAAAGGCGATGTTCAGTTCAGGCTCTTTTTTTAAAAATGATTTTCAGGTAGACCAAAATTTTTAAAAATTATCTCTCCTGGACTTATTTTCTAGCTCAGTTGTTTTTCCAATGAGATATTTCATTTTTTCCCTATTTTTTCATTCTTTTGGTTTTGCTTTATTGTTTCTTGATTTCTCATGTCATTAACATCCATTTGCTCAATTTTAATTTTCAAGGAATTATTTTCCTTGGTGAGCTTTTGTACCTCCTTTCCCAGTTAGCCGGTTTTGCTTTTTAAGACGTTCTTCTCCTCATTAGCTTTTTATATTACCTTTTGCATCACTCTCATTTCTCTTCCCAGTTTTTCCTCTACCTCTCTTACTTGATTTTCAAATCCCTTTTGAGCTCTTCCATGACCTGAGACCAGCTCTTATTTTTATTGGAGGCTTTGGATATAAGAGCTTTGACTTTATTATCTTTGTTTTAATTTCTTGTCATCGTAGTAGCTTTCTGTGGTCAGAATCTTTTTCTGTTGTCTGCTCATTTCCCCAACCTATTACTCGGCTGTTAACTTTGCTAAGATAGGGCCCATTTCCAGGGTAGAGGGTGCACTGTCCCAAGCTGTTTTCAGAGATCTTTCTATGGACTTAACCACAAGCCCATGAACTCTGAGGCGGGTCCCTGCCCCACTGTGGCTTGTGTTCTTGTGTGCTAAAGCAGCAAAATCTCTCCTCAATACTAGTAAAGGGACCTCCTGTGTGCCGAGCTTCTGGAAGCTGCCACTGCCATTGCTACCACCTGCTCCTGGTCTGCTGATTTCCTAAAGCCCACTTATCCTAATTGAGACAAACCTGTTGTGACCTTGCAAGTTATCTTTGGTGTCTCTGGGCTGGAAATGGCCAATACTGCTGCTGATGCAGAGGTTCCAAGCTCTGCTGGGGTTGGAGTCCCCGCTGAACTGGCTCCCACCCTGGTGCTATAGACCTTTTTTGTTGACCTTCTAAATTGTCTCCAGCTGGAAAATGTCCTCCTCCATTTTTGTATGTGTTCTGATGGTCTGAAATTTGTTTAGTCATTATTTTATGGAATTTGGAGAGGTTTGGGGGAGAAATCGGGTAGTCTTAACCTCTGACTGGGAGCTTTCCTTAAACTGGAGTCAGTCTCTGGGAAAAATGAACCATCAGGCAGGAGACCATAGCAGCAGGATATGCTAGCGAAGCACTGGGAGGAATTGAACGAACTGAAGCAGAATTAAACAGAAGCAGGAAAACAAAATACATGAGTGCTGCAACAATGGAAACAGAAAGAACCTTTGTATCTTCCCAGAAACATGTGCACATACAACTGAATAATGTGTAACTATAATGATTAAATCTGGCCCCAGAAAAGAGCCTAGTAAATGTAATTCTCCTTCTTTGCAGAGATGATGCACTATGGGGTCGGACTATGGCATACATTGCCGGGCACAATTGAAATGTTGGTTTTGCTGAGCTGCAATTTTTCCTAATCTTGATTATGAGGGGTGGCTCACTCAGTAGGGGATGAAGGAAGAATATATTTAGAAATGAAAACAATATGAAAACAAAAGATGTGAAAACTGAAATAAAAAAATAGGGGAGAGAACAAGCAAATGACTAAAGACACACAAATGAACAAAAATACTGCAAGCACTGAGAAGACTTCCTGAAACTAGAAGTAGAAGTTGTAGCTGGGATTTGAACTTTACTAGACCAGAGAAATTAAATAGATGTCTCTTTGCAGGGATCCTTTTGGGGAGTTTTTTATGGTAGGAACTCTCTGGCTGTGTTTTCCCCCAAATTAGAATCCCTTCCAAGGCAATATGGGGCCAGGATTCCCCTGGGAAAGCAAAAAGGGCCAATAATTGCCAAGCAATCCTGCTTTGTGACTCAGAATCTGCCATCTGTTACCCAGATTTTAATTGGACCATCGAATGGCAGTTGTTGGCTGGAAAATATTTTCAAGTTCACACAATGGTGTTTTCTTCCCAAAATGATTTATTTTTTCGATATGTCTAATTACTCAGTCCTTTTGAAACTGTCAGGCCAGTTGTCAAAGCCTCCAGAGCTGAAAGACAAGCCTGGCCATTCTAATCCACGCCCCCCCCCCCTTATTTTATAGATAAAGTGAATTTCTCACAGCTAATCAGTTTCTGAGGTGGGATTTGAACTCAAGGCTTCCCCCCTCCAAATCCAGTGTTCTCTCATCCACTCTGCCTAAGGGGATACCTAAGGGGAGAAGTTTCTAGAATGGAGCTAAGGAACTTCAGACTTACTGTCATTTAACCTCAGTTTGCCGCTCTTTGCCTCAGTTTCCTCACCTGTAAAATGGGGGTAATAGTGGTACTCCCTTCCATCAGGCCACAAATGCAGCATTTTGCAGACTCCACATGGATGTTAGCTGGGGCCATTCCTCCTGAGGCTGGGCAGCCAAGGTTCTGCAGGTGTAATTAGGGGAGAAGCATCAGACTGAGATTTCACAGATTGGGAGCCCCAGGAACCCCCCCCCCCCATGCAGTTTGCTCCCGTCTCTGCCATTGATTGTCTGTCTGAGAGCTGCCTCCGCAGGGACTGGGGCTGAGTGCTTTGTCCGGGGCCCCTCAGGCCAGTTCAGACACCTCCAGCAGGAGGATCCTGGTCAAGTCACTGAGTCCTGTCTGTTTCCTCATCTGTAGGATGAGGCAGAGAAGGAAATGACAAATGACCCCGATGTCTGCCAAGCAGACCCCAGGGGGTCCCAAGGAGGGGGACGTGGCTGAGTAACAGCAGCAGCACAGTCACACGTGGCGGGGGCTAAGCTCTGCACCCACGCCCAGCCCCCTCTCAGCCCACTCCCCGATCCCTGCCGCTTCTGAGAATGCGCCCTGGCTGCGGCGCCCCACGCGGCACGAGCTCGGGAAGCCTTCGCTTTTCTGGGCAGACGTTACACGTCGTCCTCCGCCCGTCGGCTGTTGTGTTCTCACAACAAACTAATTTTAGCACCAGCCGGAGCCAAGGCCATTAAGAAGGTAAACAGGCTTCCAAACCCCATTGCACAATTCACTGCGAGCCAAGAAGGAGCTTGTGTTCTTGGGACCCGGCGGCTTAAAGGAGTCACGTGGGAACGTCGGGATCGGAGCTCCGGGCCGAGGCTGGCCAGGCTGGGGAAGGGCAGCCACGGCAGGGGCAGCCACGGCAGAGCGGGGGGCGGGGGGGGGGGCAGCGTACATCAGGGGACGGCGGGCCGCCGGGAGTGTCGGGAGAGGGACGTCTTTCCCCTCAGTAATGGCTTCATTGCTTTGTGAGCTCCTGGGGCGCAGGAACTGCCTTTGGCCTCTTTTTGTGCCCCCAGAGCTTGGCGCAGCACCTGGAAGGTGTGGAATAAGTGTCTGTGGAGTAACTGCTTGCTCGCCACCTCCCTCTGAGGTGACGTGGATAGAGAGGCCCTGCTGCTCACTACCAGTGGGACCCTGGGCAAGGCCCGGAGGCTCAGCGTCGGAGCTGTGAATGAGAGGCCCGGGCCGTTCCGTCTCAGGGCCTGGGGGGGCGGGCCGGAGCTTGGGGGCGGGGGGACAGGGAGCAAAGGAAATAGTCTCTCCTTGGAATTTCGTTTGCTGAAGTGACCGGAAGTTCAAGGACTTTGCCTCCCCTGTGAGCACTGCCCTTGGCTGGCAAACTGGGGGCAGCTGCTGATTCAGAGAGAGGCCCTGCCCTCGGTGCTCTGACCCTGGAGAGAGAGCGCTCTTAGCCCAGGGTCCTGCCCTCGGCCTCCCCGAGGTTGGGCGGCAGGGGAGGGAAGGCGCAGCCTCGGAGAGAGCAACCGGGCCCCCGAGAGCCTTGAAGAAGAGGCCGAGAAGCGGGTCCTGCTGCCAGCTACAGCGCCTTTATCCTGGGACTGACCCCGCTTGCTGACTGACCCAGTGTACAGTGTGCCCCGTGACATGGCGCGGTGCGGCGGGTGTCGCATTAACTTCAGCCTGTCCCACTCCTCGTGACCCCAGGGGGGCTGTTTCTGGCAAAAATTACCGGGGTGGCTGGCCATTTCCTTCTTCAGCCCATTTGACAGATGAGGAAACTGAGGCAGGCAGGGTGAAGGCACGTGCCCGGGGTCACACGGCCAGTCAGTGTCTGAGGTTACATTCCCGACTCCAGAACCGGCGCTGTCCAGTGTCAGCGGATCTTGTACAGTGTATTAGAACCTAGTCTCTCACTGTCTAGTCTAATATAGTGTGACATGGCAGTCTGGTGGCCGGCACCAGAGTCAGTGTGCGGCCCACAGAGACCCTTCTGAAGCTGTCCGGGCCACTTCCATGTCTTAAGTCATCTCCCTCCCAGTCCTCCACACACTCACACGTACACACACACTCACACACACAGACACACACACACACACAGACACATACACACACAAAGATGCACACACACACAGACACACACTCACACACACAGACACACACTCACACAGACACACAGAGAGACACACAGAGACACACACACACACAGACACACAGAGAGACAGAGACACACACTCACACACAGACACACTCACACACACTCCCCCCCAGATACAGAGATTCTTTTTTTTTTATTTTATAAAGCTTTTTATTTACAAAACATGAGCGACCTTTCAACATTGACCTTTGCAAAAAAAAAAAAAAAACAAAACTTTTTTTTCCCAAGCTTTTCCTTTCCCTCCCCCTGCCCCCCACCCCTAGATGACAGGTAATCTAATACATGCTAAATAGGATAAATTATATGACAAATCCAATACATGTATACTTATCTATACAGTTATCTTACTGCACAAGAAACATCAGATCTAGAAAGAAAGAAGAAAAAAAACAACCTAAGAAGGAAAACAAAATGCATGGAAATATTCACAGAAAGCATTAAAATGCTCACTCAGTTCCCACAGGCCTCTCTCTGGATGTATAAGACTATCTTCATCCCTGAACAATCAGGACTGGTTTGAATCACTTCATTGTTGAAGAGAACCATGTCCATCAGAATTGATCATCGTATAGACTTGTTGCTGTGTATAATGTTCTCCTGGTTGTGCTGATTTCACTCAGCATCAGTTCATGCAAGTCCCTCCAGGCCTCTCTGAAATCCTCCTGTTGGTCGTTTCTTACAGAGCAATAATATTCCATAACATTCATATACCATAATTAATTCAGCCACTCTCCAATTGATGGGCATCCATTCAGTTTCCAGTTTCTAGCCACTACAAAAAGGGCTGCCACAAACGTTTTTGCACATGTGGGTCCCTTTCCCTCCTTAAAAATCTCTTTGGGATATAGGCCCAGTAGAAACACTGCTGGGTCAAAGGGTATGCACAGTTTGACAACTTTTTGAGCATAGCTCCAAATTGCTCTCCAGAATGGTTGGATCCGTTCACAGTTCCACCAACAATGTATCAGTGTCCCAGCCTTCCCACATCCCCTCCAACAGTTATCATTATCCTTTCCTGTCATTTTAGCCAATCTGACACGTGTGTAGTGGTCAGATACAGAGATTCTCAGAAAACAGCCTTTAGCCACAGCCTTTGGCTCTTCTTGGATTACAGGAGTTTGGGAAGATGATGTAGAAGGAAATAAGACAAGGCAGCAAACCCATATTCATGGTGACTACAATAAGTAAATGAAAAAACCCTATGGTCACAGGTCTAGAGCTGGAAATTGGAAATTTCCAAATAGAAAAGTGTTTGAGGAGGATGATTCAAGCAGCAGGATGAAGAACAGCTGGGAAGCAAAGAGACTGGGAGCCCGCGTAGGAAGCTACAATCCAGGTAAAAGGTGCTGCCAGGGGCAATAGAGAGGAGCTAGACAGTGGTTCCCAGAGTGTCTTTAGGAAATGGAGCCAGGAAATGTTAATTCGACCAGTACAGAGTATCCCAGAAGGCTTGGTGCCGTTTAAAGCATTTACAATTTGAGTCTTGGGGGAATTGGGGGCTACCTTATTTATTTAAAGAACATTATAGGCAAAGTGGAGAATATGAAATAAATGTGTCCTAGACCCTGATCTCATGGAGCTTATGGGGACTGGGAGTGGTTGGGGAAAAGGCAAGATTTGAACTCAGATCCTCTAGAACCCTAATTTGTGTTTTCTGTTGTAATACAGAGTGCTAGGGATTGGAGGGAGCACTCTGGGCTGTGGCGGTCCGGGAGGACTTATTTGGGCAGGGGCCATTCCCACCCCTTGCTCAGCCTTAGATGTGGGTGTGAGCCCAAGAGATGCTCCATTTCAGACACCATTGGGTGTGAAGCCGTCTCAAGCATCTTCAGAGCCAAGAAATCGGTCACTGATTTCTCAGAAAGGGCTTTATGAGCCCCAGCAACTGAGCCCGGAACGGAAAGGGTTTTCAGGCTGTATTTGAGCAAAATGACTTCCCCATGTGTGAGAAACAGGACCGAGCGGGTAATTTGGCAGAAGGAAGAGGTTAAAACCGGCGTCCAGGGGGAATAGGCCTGGCCCTGCAGCCCCAGGCGCAGAGCGGGCCTCCTTTCTTCTCTGTGCCTGAGAATTTGCCCCGGAGACTGAGCCAAGCGCTCTCTAAGGCAGGGTGGACTCTGGGTAAATTCTGCCCAGAGTGGGGTTTGCTCCTTGGAAGGGGAGAGATGGGAAGAGAGGAAGATGGCGAAGGAGAGAGCAGAGGGAGGTGGCAGGAGGACACCGTGGTACAACATGACCGAGCATTTACATAATCTTTCAGGTTTGCAAAGTGCTTTACAAAATCCTCACAACAATCTCGGGAGGAAGGTGTGATTATTATCCCCATTTCATAGGTGAGGAAACTGAGGCAGGCAGAGGTCAGGTGCTTTGCTCCAGGTCACACTAAGTATCCGAGAAAGGTGGTATTCTTTTTCCTCAGGAGGACATGTTTCCATTCTTTCCCCAGGCAGCTCCTGCAAGATCCTCTAAAGGTACAAAGGAAAAGCACTCCCTAAGGATCATTCCCACCCTGTCCCATAAAGTGCACGCAAAGGAAATCCTCTCCATACAAATTTGTTTGTATTGGTTCAACCTGATTTTCAAATAGTTCCACCACCTTAAAAAAGCCCTAAAAAAAAAGGAAGCTTCCTATTTGGCTCCTGTTGTATTTTTACAAGAGGTGGGACTGGGAGGAAATGATGCTGACATGAATGGCATGGAAAAAATCTGCGGGCTGTGCCCGTCATCAGCAGGTGCAGTGGATTCTGGGGTAATTTCGAGTGTGTTGTTTTGTGTCAAGGGAAGAAGTCCTGGCAGGCACAGTTGGCACACCCTGGTTTTCTGCTTGGTCAGGACATTTTCAAATGGGAGGTTGATGGGGGATATAGTTAGATAGGTCCTCAGCGTAGGTCCCTCACCCTGTAAAGGTGCAGATGGTTCATGTGCCCTTCTATAACTGTCTCACCCTTCAGGATGGCTGTCCACCCCACTCTCTCTCCATCAGTCCTTCCTTCGAACCGTCAAGACTGGAGCTGGTAGAGTCTAGCCCCAGAAGGCAGAAAGGGGGCCTAATTAGTGGTAGGGGCAGAGAGTCAGATTTTTATCCCATTTAAGGAAGAGCTCCCTAAGAATTAGAGCTGTCCAGGAGGAGAATAAGCTGCTTTGCAAAGATCTTCAGACATTCAATTTTTCAAAGAGATCAACAAGCATTTATTTAGTGCCTACTATATGCCAGGCATAGTCTTGGGTCCTAAGGATACAAAACCAAAAATGAAAGAATTCTTGCCCTTGAGGAACTTATTTTTTGCCAAGGGAGAAAATATGTTCACTTATAATTAGATATAAAATATATACAAAAATAAGGAGTAATTAGGAGGAAGAGGAGGAGCACATGGCAGCGGGGGGGGGGAGGGAGGAGGTAAAAAAAGACCTCAGGTAAAAGGGGTTGTTTGATTTGAGCTGAGAAGAAAACAACTAAGGTGAGGTGGGAGTTTATTCCAGGCTTGGAGATAGGCTATTGCCAAGGCATAAAGACAAAAGGTTGACTACCACGTGTGAGGAAACATAAGGAGGTCAGCTTGGCAGGACAGCATCATTTGTTGTTGTTCAGTCATTTCAGTCATGTCCTATTCTGAGTGACACCATTTAGAGTTTTCTTGGCAAAGATACCAGAGTGGTTGGCCATTTCCTTCTCCAGCTCATTTTACAGAGAAGGAAACTGAGGCAGACAGGGTGAAATGTCTTGCTCAGAATCACACAGCTAGTTTGTGTCTGATGCCAAATGTGAAAGACTGGGACAGCATTGTAGGAAGGGGAATAATGTAGAAGGCTGGAAAGGTCGGTTTTAGAGAGCCCTGGATGCCAAAAAGAGGAATTCTAGACGCGATAGGGAAACAGCGCAGTTTGCTGAATAAGGGCAGACCTTCAGTCTTGTTGGACTGGTTGTCAAGGTGATTTCTGGTCAGTTATGAATTGAACTTAATGGCCTCCTTCCCCTTGCCCCAATCCTGTGATTTCTCTACATAGGCTACAGATAAAAGCCTTGTCTCTGGTTCTTTTACTAGGTCAAGGAGATCCATCCTATCATTGAAACCACTTCTGATTCTTATATTCTTTTTGGTCACTCTGTCTCAGGATCACAGGACCTCAGAATAGGAAGGTCCCCAAGAAGCCATTTAATCCAAGCTGCGCCTGGCCAAAGCATTGCCTTTCTCCAAGGAGTCCCCGACAAATGGCCATCCCTTAGTTTGGGACACCCATCCCCAAGGACTCATGTGGCACTTAGCTGGAACTGGGTAAGTATCTAAAGCACAAGAAAAGTTCACTCTCAGCTTTCAGAACATTAAGGCAGCATCACATAGATTGTTAATGGAAAGCCGGCCTCTGGCTTCAGAGTCAGAAGCCAGTTCTCTATTGGCTGCAAGTTGCTGGTTACGTGACCCCAGTACTTGAATTCTAGAAGTATAGGTGATAGACAAGCTGTCATTTTGAGTCAATGTAGAGAGTTTATGTACCAGAAGTTCCCAATATGGATAAAATCACAGCGCTGGGCCCAGAAAATCTCCAGCCCCAGCACAAATTTCATGCTGTGCCTGATTTAAAGAAAGTTTCTTTTGAAGAATGACCCATGAGGGAGGAGATGCTGGCGGGAGAAGGGACAGAACAGAAAGGCAGTAATTCACTTAGAAGACCTTTTTATAGACAGCGATTATGAGGATCCAATTTTACTGGAAATGGCTAAAATGGTGGAAGCAGCCTGTTCAGAGGAAGCATCTCCCTTTGGGATTGCAAAGCCAATCAGGGAGTATTCACATCGAGGTTGCTATTTAAAATACCTTAATGACTAAGGCTGGGGTAATTTTGAAAAGCTCCTCCATCACATGTCATCAGAGATGCAGCATGCAGCTGTGTCCGGATACATGTAATGCTCAAATTTGGATCAGAATCCTAGGAAGAATGAAAGAAAAAAGACTTACTTCTCTAAGTACGTAGGCTCAGAGTTGGGAGGGACCACAGAGGCCATTTGGTCCAACTTCCTCACTTTATGGCTGTGGAAACTGAGGCTCAGGAGAAAGTTGAATGGCCTGCCCAAGTCACAGAAGTGGTACCAGATACGTAACAAACCTGGCCCCTCTTACTTAGAGTCAGTGTTCTAGGAAGAAGCAGAATTGGGATTTGAACTGAGATCATCGGACTCCAAGGACCAGTGAGTGCCCTTTGGACGCCATCCTGTTACCTCTCAGGCATGAGTCATGGGGAAAAGCAAAAGGAATGTTTTGGGAACTTTAGCCACTTGGTCTCTCTAAAGTTCCCAGTCACACAATATTAAAGAGGGCTTTCGATGCCCAGAAGGAGAACTAGGGTGAAGGACAGTGCCTATTCTTTCAAGCACAGCTTCCTGTTGTGAAAGAAAATGATTCTTCTGCTTTTAAATTGAATATTAGAGTTAATGAAACCAGGAAACAAAATTGGGGAAGAGGTGAACTTTGGACACGTTTCCAACTTGTCCAACTCTTGGAAAAATTAAATTGGTTTGTGGCATTTAATGACTTTTGAGAGTCCATTGTTGGAAACTGTTCCTGGCTCATCTACCTCCACAACCTCAACTCCATGGGGTTCAGTGCTTAGAATGATAGCATTTCACTAATGGAAGGAATTTCAAAGGCCATCTGCTCTAATCTGCATTTGGGCAGGACTCTTTTCTTCTCCTTCTCCTTCTCCTTTTCTTCCTTCTCCTCCCTTTCCTCCTTCTCTTTTTCCCTCTCCTCCTCTTCCTCCTTTTTTTCTTTTCCCTCTCCTCCTCCTTCTTCATTATTTTCTTCTTCTTCTCTTCCTTCTCTTTTTCTTCCTCCTCCTTTTCCTTTTCCTTCTCCTTCTCCTCCTTCCCTTCCTCCTCTTCTTCTTTTCTCTCTTTCTTCCTCTTTCTCCTCTTCCTTCTCCTCATCCTCTTCCTCCTTCTCCTTCTTCTCCCTCTAAGCTCTGCCCAATAGTATCTGAGTGACCTTGAGCAGATCACTTGGGTCTCAGTTTATTTTACACATGTAAAGGCACTTCTAATGGGCCTTTCTACTTCATATCCCAGGAACTACAAACCATGAATTACATCTTTCATTAATGCTGATTTCCACCCCTCTGCCTTAGCAAACTGTCTTCTTGAATTGCTAGCTGAAAAGCAATTCGTCACTTGGCAACTAGTTGTTTGGGGATGTCACCCTTCTAAGGTCAACAGACAGCAAGCAAAGTCTGTCACCAGATTGGACTCTGCTACAGTAGCCTTTGAGAGTCCAGTGTTGGCTCCATAGCACGATGAGGCCTTGAACGCCTCAAAACTAGGACTTTCCATCGGCTCTCATTGCCTTTTATTGGCAAAGTGTGAGAAGAGCCATTTTTGAAATGTTCATCTTGTTTATATGTTTTCTCTGCTCCTCTCAGCAAACTTTTTTGACCATGTTTTCCTAATTTCATATTTAGAAGCATTTCCTCTACTTCTCAAGGTAGAATGAAGCCCTATTTCTTTATTGGTGTCTCAGGGGAAGAAAACAGTTTGAGAGTGCTATACCCCTTCACTTGCTGTGCATTATTGGGTCTCTTGAATATGGGCAATATTCATAAAGTAACCAACATAATTCTGGAACCATTGCATTACAATGCAAAAGTTAGGGACATGGAGAAAAAATGGCAGCTCCTTATCTGGTCAGATATGTATGAGTAGTCACGGACAGCCTGTGACTGCAACAGTGAAGGACTTGGAAAGTCGTTAGGTTCCGACTCATATGGGGAATGGCCAAAGATCCAAACCTTGTTAGGATTACGGGACAAGGTGGAAAATGGGGAAGATGGACACCAGGTGAGGCTCTGTGAAACTTGCAGGGATTGGACTGCTGTTTCCTCCCTCCCCTCTTCTGGAGAGGACTCTGAGAAGCAAATCTAGTGTGGTCTCATGCTGCACACTCATCATTTCTCACCTATTCATCTTAGGTGGCTGGTGGTTTGGTTTGGTGCTGCTTGGGAGCCAAGATAGGATCCATGAAGGAGAAGATCTGACCTGGTGTCCTCGTTCTTCACACCTGAACTCACTCCCCATCACAGGATGCGATGGCAAGACCTTCCTGGCAGTCTGATAGGACAGGGGCAACAAGAAGGTCTGAGGATCCCGAAAGAAGGATTCTTGGGTGGAAAAGTAACCTGCTGGAAAATGGCATTCGAGGAATCAGTTAACAACCATGGTCAGGGATGGATCAAAGCCTTTTATAGCTCAGTGATGATGATCTCATCTTAGTAATTCCCCCTTTCACACTATGGAAAGACTGCTTTAGCTGGCCCCCACCTGCTCTCACTGACTCTAGCTTTTGTAGGGATTCCTCTTTTTTCCTACACATTTTAAAGCTTGATAGTTACGTGCAACGCGGCTGCTAAAGTATCCCCATGGCCTATTCAGCTTTTAACACACCCATGAGAACTAGAGCTGCCTGAACTCATTAAGTGCAAATTTGGCTCCGCGTACACACATCTGGCTCCCTGGGACTGTCATCAGAAACTTAAAGACATATATAGAATATTTCTGAGACACTTTCAGAGAGGTCTTTGGATGATGATTCTAACAGAGCCTCGAGGATGGGGATGGTGTTTGAATCTCATCTAGAAGAGGGACAATGATAGTTTCAGGGATTAACCTGTACCTGAAACCCAAGGTGGGCAAAGAATATGAGATACCCACTATTGAGATGGCAGCTTTCTTATCCACTTAATAATAATTATTGTTGATTTTATACAATACATTTGGCTCAGGGCCTTGCTTGCAGATTGGGAAAACATCAATGAGTTAAAGGAGAAAAGCCGAATGCTTTTTTTTTTTTCCAGTTGGAAAGCCAGGGTCTGGCTCCTGAATATAGTCTAGAATGTGACTGAGAGTGTAAGGGCAGTCAGTCCTAGACATCTCCCTGGGAAAGTTCTTAATAAATAAGTACAGAGAGGGTGAAGGAAAGAAGGCAGAGAAATAAAAGGACCATAGATTTAAAACTGGAGGAGACCTTAGACATCATAAAATTTAATTTTCTCATTTTGCAGAAGCAGTTTAAGTGGATTTGCTCAAAATGACAAAGAAAGTACCAAAGCTTATATTTGAACTCAGGCCTAGCTAGACATGTTGCAATGATAGTGACTTGTCCCTGGGGGGTCTTGGTGATGAAAGTTTCTAAATTGAGTCTACCTAAACCACCTGATGAAATTACAGGATGTAGGAAAAAAATGACAGAGACAGTAAGATGTTGATGTTTTATTCCTTTCATTGGTGGAGGAAATAATATATAGGGCACAATATGCATTGTTCCTCTAAGACATATGAAGGAGACCCCTAATCCACTTGATGGAATTATTTGGTGTATGGTTATTGTCTGGCTGAAAGATTAGCCATGTACTTTGGGCCAATACAAAAAAGCAAGCCAGCCAGCTCAGTTGGTAGTCTTCCCTGGCAGTGTTGAAGAAAAATAGTTATGGAGGAAAAATCCAGCTCTTCAAAGGGAATCTCTCTTTGACTTTTCCCCTCGTGACCTTTGCAGAGCCCAGCTAGGGTAGAGTCTGTTCTTACTGGCTCATGAGAAAAATTACTATATTTTTTCTGTGACCCTTTTCCCATTGGAAATCAGCAAGCACTGCAAATCAGGGCTTAATTTGTTGTCTTGTTAATCATCTAGATTTTGAAAAGCCATGTTAATACGACATTAGATTTCTATTACATTTTAAAATATGCTATACAAACATATTTTTTTTCAGAGACAACTGTCTCACCCTCAGTCTTTTAGACCCATGCTTAATCATTCTAGTGAGCAGTCTTCCAAAGTTTGTTTTGTTTTGTTTTAGTAACAGTATTGTCATTGTATAAATTGCTCTGCTAATAAAGGAAGCATGTTCCAGGCAATTCAAACCATCACCACCACTTTGACCACCATCTCTTCCTAGATTTTGTTAGAGAAAACCCAGGAACCTGCATTGTAAAGTCTGAGAATAGCCAGCCCCTCAGCCACCATCCTGTGCAGCCACCCATGGAGATGGAGATGGAGCATGGACCTGTTCCTGATCCAGATCCAGAAAAAAAAAAAAAAAAAGTTCTTCCCTCCAGAGCCCTATCCATTCAAAATCAAATACGATTTTATCAGTGGAAATGCCATTACAGATAAGCCATCTGCTTTGCCCCTAAGGACCTCTGGACTTTTCCATCTGACTTTCTTTCCCCATTGGAATTGTAAGCTCCTTGAGGGCAGGAGCTGTCTTACCCTTTTATTTGTATCCCCAGTGCGTTGCACACTCTTTAGTTCATCTCTATTAGGGATGTCAATACTGGTTCTTGTTTATTCAATGCATCCTCTTTTTTTTTTTTCCTGAGGCAATTGGGGTTAAGTGACTTGGCCAGGGTCACACAGTCAGGAAGTGTTAAGTGTCTGAGATCAGATTTGAACTCAGGTCCTCCCAACTTCAGGGCTGGGCTCTATCCACCTAGCTGCCCTTTCAATGCATACTCTTAAGAGACCAACCTACAGATTTAGATGCTGAGATTTTCATTAAAAAGTTTGATGGGCCAGGAATGCTTAAAGCAACAGACTTCTATTCCTGTATTTTTGAAAAGCTTAAGGACCATAGAGAGACATCCAGGTCTGGGAGTAAGAACAGCAAAAACAATACAGTCAGGGTGGTCCCTGGAGCCTCTGCCTATAGGAAGAGCAAGGGAGGCCGACGGGGTACAAGCACTCTATCCGTCTCTCCTCCTAGCTGGGGGCTAGGGTGCCTGAATCCCCCATCACCTCCAAGCTGGAGAAGCCCCGTGAGGACCATGGCGAGAGAGGAGACAGGCTCTCATTCAGCCATATCTGATTACTTTCCCATCTCAGATGCTACCAAAAAAGGAACCATTGGAGACTGGCTGACTGATGGGGCTCTCGCTGTACAGGGATGGATCATGGAAGCTCCCACAAAGATCAGAAGGAAGGAGTATGGCGAAAACATATGTCCCCTGGCACGAGTGAGCCTCAGCTCAGAATCCCACAGAAGGATTTTTGGCCTCTCCTCGTGGTTCAGGGAAAGGCCACATTTGAAAGAATGGAGGGACTAATTCATGAGGAATGAGATGAAAGGCACGCAGAGTGTATTGCTTGGCCAAAGAACGGGGAGTAGGGTGGAGAGCAGAGGAGAAGGAAGGGACATGACGGCAGTTTTCAAATATGCCGAATGGTTCCGGTTGCCAAGCTGGGAAAAGAGGTGCTTGGTACGGTCTGAGAGGGCACAGGAAGGGGGGACCTTAAATGAAAATCTGAGGAAAACAAGTTTGGGAGAGTGTCCAAAAGCACAGTGGGAGGCAATCCTTTTCATATTCTGGCACGTCGTCTGTGAGTGATTTAGGGCAAGAGATTTTCTACTGCCCAAGAGTTTTGCTTTCCATTCTATCCTGCTTATTTTGGGGAGGGAGGGGACAATGGGGGTGAGGTCCAGCGTCACACAGTCAAACAATGTCCTCCTGCCTAACTACTGTGACACCTGGCTGCCTCATATTCAGCTTTTTTTTTTTTAATAGTAAAACTTCCTAAGCTAGTGCTTGCTTTGCCTGCCTTCCCACTCTATTCCATGCCTCCTCAATGTTCTTGACTATTTTGAGTGAAAAAGAAAAAAAAAATTATGAGATCTCACAACCTGAAAAATAAATATCCCTAAGTGGGGCAGCGAGGTGGTGCAGTGGTTAGAACACTGAGCCTGAAGTCAGGAGAACTGGAATTCAAATCTGGCTTCGGACAATTGACATTTTTCAGCTGTGCTACCCTGGGCAAGCCAACTGCCTCTCCAAAAACATCCCTAAGACATGGTGCCTTTGAATATTAACTCTTAAATGTCCGAGATCAGATCCCTTTGTACATTTTCCACACTACTTGGGACAATACAGTCTAAGCTTTTCATCAAAGCATCGTTAAACTGAGCAGAACATGGAGAGATCGCCTAGTCTGTTCCTTTCCCTTCATCCAGGACCTGAGACCTGGCTAGGATTAAGCCATCCCTGAGAGCTCCCACTTCTGCCACGTGCTACTAATTGACCTTGGACAAGATACTTACCCTGACTGTGTCTTGGTGTTCTCTGTAAGATGAAAGGATTGGACTAAAATGATCTCCAATATCTCTGCTCCCTGTTAATGACCCTCTCTTATTTTTAAAGGTCTCTGGAGACTGTAATCTACTGTCTTTAATAATCCACCCCATTCTCTAGCAATCTTCCCTGATTGGAAATTCTTCCAGAGGTTCAATCTACAGCAAACTGTAGTATGGTACCTGACATACAGTAAGCTCTATCTATATCCATATCTATCTATCCATATATCCATCTATCCATCTATCTATCTATCTATCTATCTATCTATCTATCTATCTATC